>VYZU01040709.1:31637-60848 GCA_013401355.1 Ceyx cyanopectus | reverse complement strand
AATTTAATTTTATTTTTTTCTGTAAATCTTAGAAAGAAATGATCTATATGATGTAAACCACATCTTCAAATAAGAACTTTAAAGCCAGTAAATTTATTTTTCTCTCATTATTCATCAAGCAGTTAAGCTCATTTGGAAAGAAAACAACCCCAGTTCCCTGCCATAATGCAGTAGACTATTATACAATTAAAAGTGCTCTGATCAAAACACTTTTTAGCATTTATCACTTTTTTTTTTTTTGCCTGTTTGTGATCCAGCCAAATAATTTCTCTCGTTCTCTGAACGCAACCAAGATGTAACTAACTGTTGCCATACCAATAACTAAGGAAGAAAAAGAACCTCCTCCACATGGCCTACCCACACAGATGGGCTGGGCACAGTCTGTGAAAAGCCTGGGGAATGAAATGGTGTAGTGACTGACAGTGTGCACATGGCTGCTGCAGATGGGTCTGCCCTTGGGCTGAAACCTGTTGGAAATGGGAATTACTGAAGTATTTTATTTGCTTGTGTTCTCAATCACCCACTGAACTCACTGGCTACTCTTTTTTTCCCCTCTGTGCTGTGGGCCTAGGCATGGCTGCAGTTCTCAGCACAACTCACAGCAGAAAAAAAAACCAAAAAGGTTTTGGTTTTGGTTTTTTTTTCCTCTTTGTTTTCTGTTGGCTGGTTGGTTTTTCTCTCAGTTGAGGACAGTTTGGCCTGTGTGCTGTATTCTTTGATGTCTGTGCTCACTAATACCTGTTTGATGATACTAAATATTGAGATAATCATACATCAAGTGGAAAAGACTTTGGACACTACAAATTACACGTGTTTTCACTTTGAATATGTCCACTAAATTCACCTTTAAAGCAGCATTTCTTTTGCCCTTCTCTATTTCTTAGAATCACAGAGTGTCAGGGGTTGGAAGGGACCTAGAAAGATCATCTAGTCCAACCCCCCTGCCAGAGCAGGGTCTTCTTGGCTATTAGATTGTGAGTAACTGTTTCTGGGTGGTTGCAGTGGGCTTAGCACATCATGAAAATTAATACAAATACATATTTTTTAAAGGATTAGAATCTGAAGAAGTGTCTGAGATACTTATTTCTCATTTATGTTATAAAGCAGTAAATAAAACAGTAATAAATCTATACAGTCCATGGAAAACTCACAGTAAAAAAAGAGAGAGGAGAATATATAGTTCCTTAAATTTTTTGACTCTCAAAGATACTGAATTTACTGCTCATTTATTGTTTTGTAATGCCAGTGTTGTGATGACTTACCNCTTTAACTAGTCAGGGGCCTCATTAGAGATTTGCATTTGAATGTCCAAAAAATACAGGACGTGGCATATGGCAGTACAAGCAATTCATGGTTTCCAAAGATCATAGAATCATGGAATAGTTTGGGTTGAAAGGGACCTTTAAAGGTCATCTAGTCAACCCCCCTGCTGTGAGCAGCCAAATCACCAGATGATGTTGCTCAGAGCCTCACCCAATCTGACCTTGGATGTTTCTTGGGATGTTTCCACCTACCACTTCACTGGGCAACTTATTCCATCAATCTCCTTGTAAAAAATGTCTTATTTATATCTAGCCTGAATCCCTCTAGTTTAAAATCATCACCCCTTATCCTATCACTGCAGGCCTTACTAAAAAGTCTGTCTTCATCTTGACATGATTCACCCACTTAGATCCACAGTGGCTCCAGCTACTCACAATAAAAACACTGCTCAGGACACATTATGAGAGATTTGAGAAAACTTCAGCTAAAGCACCCATTCCAATGGATCACAACTTTCACTGGTACCTCTGTAAGACCAGAGCATTTCTCCTCAGGTGATGAAGTTCCAAGGATTTGCTTCGTGTGGCTTTCAGCAGGTCATCTCTTCTGGAAAATAAAAGCAGTATTTAGCTAAAGATCCAGCTCTCCTCTGGGACACATACACAGCATTTTGTCCTGTGTCAGTGGGGTTTATGATTTTTACCTGAGTATTAAATGAGCCTTCTAATAATTAATTGTAAGGATTTTTAGGTTAGCTTTATACTGTGCTGTTCCAGTTAAAAGTCCCAATGCAGAACCTTTTATAGTTACATATTGAACTGTCAAAAGGCATCAGTCTCTTTTGTCATCCAATATAGTGGTCACAGATACATGCTTAGCAGCTCTCTGCTGAGATTAAAGGGGGGAAAAATTAAATGCAATTTCTCTGTCTCCTCACTGCTTTGTTTGGAGGAAGCTTGGCTTTGTTTTTTCACAGGAAAGAGGCCAAGTGTTAAGAGAAAACTCACCTGACACTACTGGAGGTCACTTGGAATCACTGAATGCACAACCTCTTCTGCTATTTCTTCACCACAGATGCCTATTCAACATCTGCTTGTTCTCCTAATGACATTACACAGTTAGTATAGGTTGGACTACAATCTAATCTTAAACTAAGTTTGCACAGCTAATAAAGAATTCATGTTTTTTCCAGTTATAACAGGACATTGTTGTCAATGCACAAGTATTTCCGTTCAAAAAAAGTGAATTTTGGAACAGATTTGGGGGTTTGCAAATTATCCCTCAAGTTCCAGTCTTGGTGGCATATAATGTGCTTTAATACTCCTTCCTACTGACTTTCTGTTTACTTAATAGAAAGCTGTTTTGCTTTTGGAACTTCACAGATTTTCCCTCACACTAAAAGAAACCAACCTGCTTTATTAAATTCACGACTGAAGGAAATCACTGCAAACCTAATAAAATTTACATGTTTCCATTCAGTGTCAGCAGGGAGTCAGATTAAATCAAGGCTGAAGGTCTCATCTGCATTCAAACCCTTGATCAAGCTACTAATGCTTCAGTTTGAAAAGTATGACAAGACCATTAGAAGATTTAAATAGTTCCATGCTTTTTGAGAAGGCTGATATCACTAAAGCAATTATTTTTGCAGTCAAATTATGGATTTCTTATAGTCATATTAATAAAATGTGGCTTGTTAAGTTTTTCAGTTAGGTGGTTTAATGGTTCCCCCTCTTTGTTTAACAGGGTTACCTNATTGATCTTTACTGCCTTTGGAAGTTTGCAGTTTCATGTTCCAAAACCTGATCAGCACTGCTGTGAAATGAATACACAAATTGGCTTTGACAGTAAAGTATTTCCTAAACCTTATTGGGACTAAATGACTATGTAGGACACTGAAAACTGACAGTAAAGCAATTTTTTTGGTCATTACAGGCTTTTTTTGAAATTTTAGTTGGTATCCTGTATTGGACTCAATGCACAGGCATCAAGCACTTGTACTGGAGCAAATAGTTAAAGTTTAACCATGTGTTAAACCATGTTCCTGAGTTCTCATCCCAGGCAGGGTGGCAGGTAGGGAAGATCACTGATTGACACTGCAGTGGGGTAGCTCATTTTACATGGGAAAGACTTAGAGCTGCTAGATTCAGAGGCATCATTGTTGATAATGCCATGGAATTGTCTGAACTGTAATCACACAGCACCTCGAGAGCCTGGAAGATAAGTATTTTCCCTTTGCTCTTAGCAAAGTGATAGCTGAGAACTCTCCTTATAATGTTTCAGGTCACTGAAAGCTATCTTCCCCTTAAGGAATACCTGGAAAAAAAAAAAAAAAAGTGATGAGCAGATGGACAAAATTATTCTTTAACGTGCAGATTGTGTGATCAGGGATTCATTAATGAAGCAAAATGCTGTGGTCTGGTCTAAACTCAGTCTCATCCTGTCGAGCTACTTGCCAGTTTGCTGTGGCTGTACAATGTGCTCAGTCTGCTGCACCTCCCAGAACGTTGATATCTAGAGATAAGAAGTTTCCGTTGTTTATCCCAATCAGATAAAAGTAATGGCAGTCTTAAATACAAGTTCACCCTCGAATTTCAAACTCTATGCCTACACAGTTTTGTTTGACTAATGTGGGCTGTAAAAATGTCACATAACACAATGGCTTCAAATAATGAAGCAGAAAACACCAGCACGTTGCATCCTAAACACAGTTGAGTGAGTACTGACTGACCAATTGCAGCTCTCTGGCAATAAATTCTATATAGTTCAGGAGCCTCAACTGCAGAATTGTCCCCAGATATGCAAAAATGTCCTTTATAAAAAAAGGAAGTGTACACAAATGATTTATTCTAAATGTAGGAAGCAAGAAATTACATATATAAAACGCTCAACATGACTGGAAATGTGGCAAGGGGAAAGGGACTTGGTAAAAGGCAACTCCTTCCTTTTTGTCAGGATATCACCAGGGGAGTATTTTGCAAAGCCATCCTGTGAGCTTTCCAACTTCACTGTGGGCTACTGACCACAGAACAAAACGCTTGTGCACCTCTTTTGTGACAGCCTGTGAAATGTCAGCTTGGAGTAGAACCTGTTTCATGGTGAAAGGCTGGTAGAGGAATTTTGCTGCATTAATTTCCTATTAACATGAGTGCCTTTTCCCAAGCAGTGCTCTTGGCTAGCACTCTGCAGAGACTGGCCAAGCTCACAGAGGCAAAATTCAAAATAAGGCAATTTCTGAATGGCAGGTTCCAGCAGTGCAGGCAGCTGTGTGACTAACACTGAAGGAGCAAGCTGGCTGCCAAGACCTCTGAACACTCATGTGCTTGAGGTATGAAATGCTGAAATCACTACTTCAGGTGAGGTGGGCTCTGACGTACTCAGTGGCCACCATAAACTTAAACTCTTTCCTGTAAACCTGGCACCACTGTAAGTGGAATTGATAATTTCATAGTCTTACCCCTAAATCCAGAAAGCCTTATTCTTCCTTTGTTTTTATCCTCATGAAGATTTAAGAAAATGCAAAATTATCTAATAAAAACACACACACCAAAAAAAAACCAAGCCAAAAAAAGAGAATCCTTGCCTGATAGTGTTTACCTCCTCCCAGAGAATTGCTGCATGGTCCATGTTGAGCAAGTTGGCATGAGGATGCTTGCACAAGCTCCTCTCACATTGTACCTACAGGTGGTTAGCTGCTCTTTGAAGCTCACACCATTCAGTGTTTCTGAAAGCATTACATTTAGTCCAGCAAGAGTAATTTTACTGTCCAATTGGCCTGTTATTGCACTTCATTTGTTGGTATAACATCCAGCTGGAGAGATGCTGCAGCTCTCCTCTGTGCTAAAAGGAGAGTCAGAGGGTAAGTGGCCAGAAATAAATTGCTATTGTTTTTAGAGGGGTTGCAAAAATTAGGAAAAAAAGACCCCACGTGCTCAGATAAAAATTGAAATCTCATTAATTCAAACCAGCATGACAGTGGGGGACTTGTGACCCCATCTCCTACACCTTTCATGCAAAGTAGGCCAACAAAACATCAAGGATAGAAGAAAAAATGCTATATATTTCCCTGTGTAGCCACTCCTTTCTGCAGCTCTGAATGCAAACTAGGCCTGGTAACATTCAAAACAGTTCTTTCCTGACAAATACTGGCTGAAGGAACTCCTGAAGAACCTATGGAAAGGTTGCTGAGTGTTACTGGCTACTTAGACACAGAGCTGCTGCTCCTCAGGGACTGTAAATCAGTCCCATCTTCTAATGTCACTAAGGTTATGCTAATTTATGCTTGTTAAACTACTCAAGCCTGTCAACAGGCACCTGCTTAAATACCAATGTTTAACCTGCTGGGGTTGCTCAGAAGCAATTAAAGCAGCAACCACCCCATTAGGTGTGGAAGAGTTAAAGAGGCACCTGGTTCAAGTCCATCAGGGGCATTGGAGGACCAGGGAGTGATTTCTCAACATCCCCCCTCCCACTAAAGCCTCTGATGGGAATAAGAAGTCAGAGGGTTACAGACACCCCCAACATGCTCTGGGAGCAAGTGAAGAAGGAAATAAGGACTTGATAAGACCTTGTCCTGCTCTATTCTATTCTCTTATTATTATTGCCTTGCCTCACTTTTCCCTTCTTCACCTGCCATGTCTTCTTGCTCAGTTTTCTTCTGTTCTTGAACATATTTTATTATCATTACCACAAAAAAAAAAAAAGAATGAAAACTACCTGATGGATGCTACTTGTTCTGATCACACACTGCTTTTCTTCTTTCCAATGTCTACTTGGACTGCTGGTTTCTTATTTAAACCAGCAGTTAGTTGCCTTGCTGTTGTCCCAGCTGCAAATGGTCTTTGGAAAGCTTTGAGAGAAATGAGAAATTCTTGTGTAGTCACATGGGAGAGGGAGGTGCAGATGGTTTTTACAACTGAAATCAGTGTAACTCTGCTATCCTCCTTTATTAGGTGGAAATATGGGATATCTCACCTACCTGCAAACACCCAGGCTCTAGATCTCTCCTTTGAGCACTCATGCTGCTCCTTTTATAGTCAAGGGAAAGAACTGCCCTGTTTTGACCATTTCTTTTTAACTGAGATAGGTTACACCCTGTAAATGCTTTTTTTCTCCCTCTGGGCTCTAAGGACCAGCTAGACCACAAGCTGAGAAGTGGATGTTTCTGAGGTAGATACACACATTTGGTCAACTGAGTCCTTTTTTTTGTGCTGGAAAAATCATCTTTGGAAAGGCTTTGTCCATCATGCACCTGCTGCTCTGCATCCCAGGCTTGGAGCAGAGCTGAGCCCCAGTTCCATGCCTCTGACATGAGCTGCCTTTGGCCTGAGGATGAAGAGTTTTGCTTCTCAGGGATAAACACCCTCCCCTCATTCAGCTGCCTAGCTGTGTTTTTTATTTGCCACTCTGTAATAAGTGTAATAATTGGTACAAGATAACACAGGCAGGCATCTGCCTCCCTTAGTAATGAAGGAGATGAAATATTGTGAAGGAATTTGCTTCCCTTCAGAAGCTTAATTCTATTTACAGACCTTCGTGTCATTGAAATAACTAATCTCAGGAGGTGGGACATGATTTGGGGGTTATGGGATCATTTCATTCCCAACTGCCACTTGAGAGTAAACCCTTCGTGCTTCTCTCTCTTGCAAAGATGCCTGAGTTTAATATAGTGATGAAATTAAGGATGATATACTTGGTTTATTTTTCAGGTAGTGCTAGGCCACACAAAGCCAACGCAGGAGAGAAATGAAATTATTGCTATTTTGTGTGGCTGTGAAACAAACCCCGCTGTGCCAGTTCTGGTGGGAATTAAATGATGGGTCAAATTCACAGAATAGCACCCGAAAAGATGGAAAAAATCATAATATTTGTTTCAATAATCCAATAATTACATACACCACTTTTTCAGCACGAAGAGGGTTTTTTGTTTTGCAATTTTCTTTAGCCAAAGAAAAGAGATTCCCAAGACAAAACTGAAAACAACATCTTTAGTTGCTGTACAGGTCTGAACGACTCTTTTTTTTCTCCCCCACCAAACCTAAAAGGTCATTATTCATAAAATTGTACTTAGAAAAACTGGAGACAGGTGAAACTATTTTCCCTGGGCTCCTTGGAGACCATGGAGCTGCTGGTATCTTGCTTTAATGCAGAGCTGTTCAAGGGCTCTGCCTAACCACACCATAGCTGTATTTATCTGGATGTATTCCTATTAATTTCCCTTGTATACAATTAATTCTTCCTCACCTAGTGTGTTGTGTGGCACACCATTGTATTCACATTCACCTCGTGCTTGTCAGCAAACTGATGCAAGAAGAACCATAATCAGAGCTGTTGTAATTAGGCAAGTTATTAATTTAGTGAATTTTTGCTTGGGTTGCCCATGAAAGACCATAAAGCACAAACACCTAAATGCTCCCAGCTAAATGTCAATATTATCATTATCACCTATTGTGAGTAATTCCATTTTCTTGGTGGTTTTGGGTTTTTTTTCAGCCTATTAGGAGCAATTCTAATTATCAGTTGACTTCTAAAATGACAACTATTAGGGTGGGTTGGTTTTTTTCCATGACTGAAGGCAGGAGGTTCACTGAGGTTCTCTGAGATAGTGGGGAGGAAAAGTTCTTTGGGTTTTTCAGATCTGGGAACATGAAATGAAAGCTTCAGTGATTTCCAGCTCATTGGTGTTCTGTCATCTGCCTCATTAGGTCTCCACTGGAAGACTTAGGCTGGTGGCAAAACACTCTGTGAGACAAAAAGGTGAAAAGCAAATTAGAGAAGGTAAGGAAGAAAGGCAGATGGGTTGAGAGGGCAAAAATAAGAGCTGATCAGTTATCTGAGTGTGCAAATCCTCACTTGCAGGTTGCCTGGGGGAAAGAAATCACATGAGCAGTGTGACATACACAAAAAAATAGTAGATAAAATAAAAATAAAATAAAATAAAATAAAAATAAAATATAAAATAAAATAAAATAAATAAAATAAAATAAAATAAAATAAAATAAAATGAAAAATAAAACAAAATATCCTCTAGGATGCAGCAGGGAGACTCCAGCACCTCTCTGAGTTTGGGGGCTGGTTATATAGCCAAAAAGCAGTGTATATCTCCTCCCCTTGATGAGAAAAAAAAGCAACTGGATGCGTTCAGGAGCTGAGTTTTGTATCTCAGCTGAAAGATAACACCTCCAGGAGAGAATCTTGGGAGAGCAATTTAGTACTGAGTCAGAGGGACAAGAAATGAGTCACTGCAGCTCTTAGATTTTTCTTGGAAGTTTCTCACTAAAACATTGACCCAGGCTGACACTGTTTAGTAGATGACATCAGAAAAAACTAGAGTTTCTGCTAAATTCAGGCTGGATAAAGGCTAGGATCCCAGGAAACTGGCTGGGAAAAAGTGGTTCTTTTTCCGTGGGGCAGTTGAAAATGACTTCACTGTGGCACATTCATCACCCATTTACTGTAAAGACAAAGCAAACAACGAGGATGGTGATGACAACAACAAAAAAACCACCCAGAAGGGAAGATTGTCCAGAAATCTTGCCTGGTAAATAGGATCCAGCTTGTATCACATCACAGACTGTTCTTTTACAGAAGGTATAATCGAATTGTTTGGCTAGAACAACCTTCAGCCTTTTATTTCTCCTTTGGTTTGGGTTTTTGTGTTATTATTATTTTTTTTTCCATCTTCCTATGCAGCTACCTGCTTTTTTTTTTTTTGCAGCAAAGCTGCCTGCATCCCTGTGAAGGATCCCCTCATGCACGTCAGCGCCGTGTTGTCGGCGTGGAGTGATGCTGCGGTGATTAGCGGTGAACTGGCAATGATTAGTGACTCACTTGTTGCTCATTCTTCATCCAACCTACTCCGCCGCTGCCTGTGGGAAGCGCATCACAAGGAGAAGCTGCAGTGTTCTTTGCCTGGCAGGCTTCCACAAACCTCCTACCCCACGGGGAAAATGAAAAAAAAAGGTGTTGTTTTTTTTTCTTCCAAGCCCTAATGGGGACTTCAAGGGGGTTGAGCTCTGCAGGCAGGTGATGGGTGAAGGGAAAATGGATCTGCTGCAGGGATCACTGCAGGTCGTTTTCTGCTCACCCTCCTGTGGACATCAGCATCCTGAAGAAGGGACCCAAAACCCAGAAGAAACCTTTCTTTTCAGAAGAAACCTGTCTATTTAAGCTTGTTTTCTGCTGCTGGAGACTTGAAGCACTCTCTACCACTGTAGAGAGGCAAAAGCTCTGCTTGCTGGTGCTTTGACCTCAGCATGTGGGGTTGGACTAGATGATTTTTCTAGTTCCAACCCCAAATGATTCTATGCTACTCCAAAACTGTTCAAGGTGGAGAGCAGATTGGTGTGGGTCTTGTCTGGCTCCTGTTCCTTGGCTCACCCCAGGTAGATAGAGCAGAATCTAAGCAGCCTGCAGGCCAGAAGTACCCTCACCAGGTATCACAACCTCATGGGATCAGAAAAAGGAGGAGAGTAGAAATGCAGCTCAGAAACTGAGGGGAGTGCAGCTGCAAAAGCAGGACTTAAGCTGGTGAAGTTGGAAATGAACCTGCCAGTGTCTGAGACTCACTGGGGCTGCCTCAGTTCTGTTAAAATGCAATAAAATCTGTCCCTTTCCTCCCACCCCTTCTGCCTGGGTTGTACCAACATTTTCCCTCCCTTCATCTGGCCAATAAAAGCTGAAATTCCTCTCTGATTAAGCACTCAAGGTGCAAACAAAAGGAAGCCCAATGTATTTTCCACAGGCTATTCTCTGCATGCTGGAGGGAAGCAGTGGGTGCCTATACAAATGGCAGCCTTTCTAGTCTAGCCCTCATATTTGAAGCAATAACTCTCAGAAATTAAGCTGAAGGCAGAGACAGAGCAAAGCTCAAGAGCTTTATTCCTGGAAAAGAAGAACACTTCTGAGACCTGAATGGATTTATAAAACAAAGCAGAGTGTTACTTTGATAAAAAGGGGCAGACCTGCTAAGATCTCTAGTCTTTGACTTTGCTAAACTTATTTTGTCACCTCTTATTTAAGCTGTTTCTGGCAAACCAAGCCAGCTCTTCTTACCACAGCTATAGATCTTAAACAAACAAATTGTTGATATGTGGTTTTGATGAGGGAATGAAAGGCATCATTTCAAGGTGCATTTCAAGGCACATTTCCAGTGTGTTTTCAGCTTGGCTCAGTGGTGCATCCTAGGGGGAAAGAAAGAAGGAGAGGAAGGAAGAGAAAGAAAGAAAAGACAAAGAGGTTCTGCCTCAATAACATGGAAAACCTGAGCTATATTTAATGGCCACAGGTGAGGTGGGATCCACACAGGTACCTTCCAGACTACTCTCTGTTCAGAAGTGTCCCAAGGAGATGTGCTCTCCCTGTTCTCATGCTTGTTAGGGATGGCTTCTCCTCCTGCTGCAGTTGGAAGGCAGGAACAAAACGCCCATTGGAGCTCATGAGAAGATGGGTGATCCCACTTCCCATCTGGTGCCTGCCATCCACGTGCTCAAGAAACAGCTGATGGCTTTTTATTCTGCTCATGTGCTTGGTGCAAGGATTTAGACTTGTAAGTCCTGAGGCTGTAAGAAATTCCCCAGTTTTATATAAATACCCAGCTTTGTTCTTTTGTCAGAGAACCACATACAGTTTGAGAACTCAGATGATTTTGGGTGCCACTCAGAGAAGCATCTGCTTTGAGGTGCACTCAGAACAAACCCTGTGACTCCTCTCAGTGCAGCATTTATTTAGCCAAACAGAAAGTGGCAGGTCCCTTTGAATTATTGAGAATTATTAAAGCTGACCCTTATATTTTTTTTTGCCTTTCTGAGGCTTTTGTATGGCTTTGTGTTATCTGTCACCATAGCAGCTTAGTCATTGTGAAGCTGTAATTCTATCACCTTTATACAAGACTTGAGCTGAGAGTATCACCTTTACAGTTAAAATTCCTCCTGTAATAAAGCTGTCATAACATAAAATCATTGCAGTGAGATTAGATCCTGTTATCTATTCTCCTCTGATTAATGTCTTGTTAGGTGCTTCGTTGCAATTTAAATAGGTCCCTGAACTTCAGGTAGATGAGCAAAATTTCAAGATGACATTGTAGTGGCCAGGATTTATCTGTTATGAAACAAGCTTACTGGTTTATGTCACCTTGACTTGGAGCAAATGGATCATGTTATAGCTGAAATTGTTCAGAGCACAATGGAGCAGAAAAGAAGAATGGTTGTGAGCAAGGCACAGGCACAAGTTGACTTTCATGCTTCCTGAGGACAGTGGTTGAAGGGAAGTGTGGAACAGCATCTTCCTTGGGTTGCTTTTACTCTTGGAGGGTCCTCCTAAACTCATGGATTGCACTTGAGGAGGCTGAACATGAAGAGCATATGTCTTAGGAAGGATGCAAAAAAGAAAAGATGCTTTCCTCAAGCTTATTTATTATGTGGTAGATTGCTGTCAGTGTCACCAAAGCAGAGATCATCTTGTGTTTTCTTACACTAAGTTTTGTAATTATTAAACCTCCTGTGTCAATCCTATTTTGCATATTAGCTTGTGAGGAATAAAGGGCTGATAGAAGAAAGGAGTAGAACTACACCTCAACTATAAGAAACCAGAGTTTCTTCAATATAATTTATTCTATTCAGGATAAAATTCAATATCTCAAATTGTTAAGAACCTATCTTGAGCAGACACGCAAAAAAAAAATCTTCATTTAATTCCAGTGCACTCGCAGTGATTTCCCACTCTGCTGCCTCAGGCTCATTCTTCACAGTTAATAATCAACATCATTGACTAAAGGATGACTGCAGTTCCTCTGCTAGTATCACAAGCAAACACTTGTGTTCCAGCTAGTGCTGTTCTTCCTTCATTGCCTTCATTCACAGCACGTCGCATTACCAAACCCTCTGCCTGCTCACTGGCAAAGCCACTTCAAGCAAAACCAGGAGCATTTTCCAAACCATTGTGAAACAGCTAATAAACCTGTGAGTTCTGCTGCTGGTCGCTGCCTCTTTCCCATAAGGAACAGCAACAAAAAAAAAAAGGACTTTGACCTCTAGAATAGAATTTCAGGGGCCATCTCATCCAGAACGTCTGAAAAATGTGTCACCTCGAGCCACGAACAAATTTAACCTTTACTGGGTTTCATGCTCAACAGGGAAAACAATTCCCTCTCACTGGAGGTACTGGAGGGATACTGGTGTCACTTACAGTGTATTCCAGCAGATAAGGTTTCATTTTCATCTTGGGCACTCAAAGATGTTCAGTCGAGTGAGATTGGATAAAACCAGGGATTTTTCCTGCTTTCATTTCCACAATGGGAATGCAAGAGGTGGGTGGTGGTGAGGTTCTGAATGTGATCCATTTGTCTACTCTTAGTTTAATAAATGTTGGATGGGTTTCTTCATAAATAGGTGTCTTAGTTAAGTCTTAGAGTGTTAACCAAAATAGTTGTCAGTAATCTGAGAAAGTCTAAAGGTTATTTGAAAGACTTTTGGGTTTCTTTTTGTCATAAAGGATTGGAAGAAACTCTTCATGTGCTCTGTGAGTCTATTTGAAGTGTTTCTCTGGGCTACAGTTTCCAAACATCTGTTTTAAAAGTTAATGTTAATCAAGGTTTAGTTATGAGGGAAAGAAAACCACTCAGGATTATCTCCTTAATTGAGGTAGCTTGTGTCTTGCTCCTCTTCCAGTGAAAATATTCCTCCTCCTGGATTCTTTTCCATGAGAACCTAAGAAATAGTTGGTCATAGAGGTAACAAACTCCCAGTGAGAAATGCAACAGGCAAACATTTCAGTTCCAAATGTATTTCTCTTTCTGGCAGTGCTAGGCACAGAGCAGTGGTGTAACATAATATAATGGCATGCCCTGCAGAACAGGAGTTGCTCACACACTGGTTGTGTAATGCCCTGTGAGGCCACACTACCTGCTGGTCTGCAGCCTTCTACGTTATGTTTCTGCCTCATGTAACTAATTAATGAAGGCTGCAATAATTAATGATGAATGTAACAGAAGCGCAGTGGAGCTACTGAACGAGTTTATCTTATTTCTCACCATCCATCAGTGGTCTGTCTCTGATATTAACTGACAAATCAAGAATTGGGTAGGGATATAGTAAAATCCATCAGTCCTGCAGTATTGCAATTGAATATTTGGAAATGGAGATGTGAGGTAAGTCATCAGTCCAAATATTGAAGTTAATGTTGCAGGTAAAACCAGCAGATCCATTCCCTGCCAATAAATGTATATAACTCCCTATTATTAAGTAGCAATATTGTCTAAAGGGCAGCAAAATGGTGTTGTATTGGCTAATCATAATAATCTAATAAGAATGATGTTTTATTTCAGAGGATGATGATGTCATTCGTGTCAAAGTGAATGTGAAGGAACCCAACTGGAAGGCAGATTTCAGCATGACTTCAGCTCCTGCTTGAGTGATGGTGGAAGGTGATTAGGAAACCTCAGGAAATAATTAGCAATTCAGTGAACCACATCCAGAACCTGGAGGAAAGGGAATCAACCTTGTCTCCACTTCTAAAAAAAACTTATAGAAAAAAAAATCAAATTTTTCTTGTTATTAAAACCAAATTTGGACTGGACTTTCCAAATGTTTATCATGTGGTTGACTCATCAGCTTTATGCTAATATACCATGTCATTATTTCAAACCAAACTATCAGCTTTGACATTTTTATATCAGCTTTGACAGGTTGCACAGAGATCCATGGTCTTTTTCATTAATATTTATCATTACAGCTTTAAAAATACCTAAAAGAAGCTTGAATTAGCACGATGCTAATTTTGAATCTAGGCAGGTCTCTTACAAAAAGATTCTTTTTCTGACAAACCAGANCAAAAAAAAAATCTTCATTTAATTCCAGTGCACTCGCAGTGATTTCCCACTCTGCTGCCTCAGGCTCATTCTTCACAGTTAATAATCAACATCATTGACTAAAGGATGACTGCAGTTCCTCTGCTAGTATCACAAGCAAACACTTGTGTTCCAGCTAGTGCTGTTCTTCCTTCATTGCCTTCATTCACAGCACGTCGCATTACCAAACCCTCTGCCTGCTCACTGGCAAAGCCACTTCAAGCAAAACCAGGAGCATTTTCCAAACCATTGTGAAACAGCTAATAAACCTGTGAGTTCTGCTGCTGGTCGCTGCCTCTTTCCCATAAGGAACAGCAACAAAAAAAAAAAGGACTTTGACCTCTAGAATAGAATTTCAGGGGCCATCTCATCCAGAACGTCTGAAAAATGTGTCACCTCGAGCCACGAACAAATTTAACCTTTACTGGGTTTCATGCTCAACAGGGAAAACAATTCCCTCTCACTGGAGGTACTGGAGGGATACTGGTGTCACTTACAGTGTATTCCAGCAGATAAGGTTTCATTTTCATCTTGGGCACTCAAAGATGTTCAGTCGAGTGAGATTGGATAAAACCAGGGATTTTTCCTGCTTTCATTTCCACAATGGGAATGCAAGAGGTGGGTGGTGGTGAGGTTCTGAATGTGATCCATTTGTCTACTCTTAGTTTAATAAATGTTGGATGGGTTTCTTCATAAATAGGTGTCTTAGTTAAGTCTTAGAGTGTTAACCAAAATAGTTGTCAGTAATCTGAGAAAGTCTAAAGGTTATTTGAAAGACTTTTGGGTTTCTTTTTGTCATAAAGGATTGGAAGAAACTCTTCATGTGCTCTGTGAGTCTATTTGAAGTGTTTCTCTGGGCTACAGTTTCCAAACATCTGTTTTAAAAGTTAATGTTAATCAAGGTTTAGTTATGAGGGAAAGAAAACCACTCAGGATTATCTCCTTAATTGAGGTAGCTTGTGTCTTGCTCCTCTTCCAGTGAAAATATTCCTCCTCCTGGATTCTTTTCCATGAGAACCTAAGAAATAGTTGGTCATAGAGGTAACAAACTCCCAGTGAGAAATGCAACAGGCAAACATTTCAGTTCCAAATGTATTTCTCTTTCTGGCAGTGCTAGGCACAGAGCAGTGGTGTAACATAATATAATGGCATGCCCTGCAGAACAGGAGTTGCTCACACACTGGTTGTGTAATGCCCTGTGAGGCCACACTACCTGCTGGTCTGCAGCCTTCTACGTTATGTTTCTGCCTCATGTAACTAATTAATGAAGGCTGCAATAATTAATGATGAATGTAACAGAAGCGCAGTGGAGCTACTGAACGAGTTTATCTTATTTCTCACCATCCATCAGTGGTCTGTCTCTGATATTAATTGACAAATCAAGAATTGGGTAGGGATATAGTAAAATCCATCAGTCCTGCAGTATTGCAATTGAATATTTGGAAATGGAGATGTGAGGTAAGTCATCAGTCCAAATATTGAAGTTAATGTTGCAGGTAAAACCAGCAGATCCATTCCCTGCCAATAAATGTATATAACTCCCTATTATTAAGTAGCAATATTGTCTAAAGGGCAGCAAAATGGTGTTGTATTGGCTAATCATAATAATCTAATAAGAATGATGTTTTATTTCAGAGGATGATGATGTCATTCGTGTCAAAGTGAATGTGAAGGAACCCAACTGGAAGGCAGATTTCAGCATGACTTCAGCTCCTGCTTGAGTGATGGTGGAAGGTGATTAGGAAACCTCAGGAAATAATTAGCAATTCAGTGAACCACATCCAGAACCTGGAGGAAAGGGAATCAACCTTGTCTCCACTTCTAAAAAAAACTTATAGAAAAAAAAATCAAATTTTTCTTGTTATTAAAACCAAATTTGGACTGGACTTTCCAAATGTTTATCATGTGGTTGACTCATCAGCTTTATGCTAATATACCATGTCATTATTTCAAACCAAACTATCAGCTTTGACATTTTTATATCAGCTTTGACAGGTTGCACAGAGATCCATGGTCTTTTTCATTAATATTTATCATTACAGCTTTAAAAATACCTAAAAGAAGCTTGAATTAGCACGATGCTAATTTTGAATCTAGGCAGGTCTCTTACAAAAAGATTCTTTTTCTGACAAACCAGATGAATTGTATTTTTAAAAGCCTTTAGTTTTTTTGTTTGGCCAGATTCTCGTGTTATCTGAATTGGACTTGTTGCAAAATTGGAATAATAAGGAAAAAAAATGTTATCATTTTTTCCCAGATAGCTCATGACTTTGAATGGACCAAAGGCTGCCCTGAGTTGGGCCAATTAAGATGCTCTTTCCAGGACTCCTCTGATCACTGGGTCTTGCTAGAAGATAATAATAATGTAATTATTGGATAATAATAATATAATTATAAGATAATAACAACGTAAGATAATAATAATGTCATTTACCACTTCTTGTCAAGAAGTCTTAACTGCTCAGAAATATAATTTTCAAAGGGTGTGAGGGGGGGAGAAAAGATTTAAAATACATTCATATATATGCAGATTTCTTTGTTTTGAGAGCTTTTCTCAATCTGAGTGGATTAAAGGAAAGCTGGGGCTTGGCTTTGTGATGCTTGTGTAAAAAGCAAAGAATTTCCATTCATTAATTAATTTCCATCTCTACTAGGAAGGAGAAAACCATCTAAGCCAAGGAAAAAAAATACAATTGGAGAATTCAAGCAACTGGGCTGGAGAAACATTTTGGTTTTGTGTATCTCATAACTTCTAGCATTTGGAAAGTACAGTAAATACTGAGGCAAGGGAACAAGATATTTCTGNAATACAGGAATTCAGGACTTGTTATACACTATTTTTGGTGATAATCTGGACTCACAAAGGCTCAATAATTTCACATTTCCCTGGATTTTGTCAGAATTGAAGGAAGGTTCATTTTTTACTGCAGCCATATTTGTACCTAGTGCAGATATCAAAATGATTTCATGATTATAATGCTCATGGAACCTGGCAAGCAGATGTTAAATTCTATTTTTTGTCCTTGTCACTTGTTTTTACAGGTGTCTCCAAACCTGGATAAACTGGATACAGGTAGAAGAAGAGACCAACCTCCTGTGGAAAGACAATCCCACTCTCTGGCAGTGTTCTATCCTAGAAAATACAACTTTTTTAGCTACACATTAAAATGATGGAGGGACTGGATATCCAGATATAATCACTGGTACTCCATAATTCCCCTGCATGTTGTCATGACTATTTTTCTCTGGCTCTGTGCAGAAGATAATTGAATAAGGGAAGGGACAGCAGTTCCTCTCCTGGGGAACAGGCTGCATTTCTTGAGCCCTGAAAATCCTTTTGCCTTCCCTGCTCCCATGCCTGCTATCCATTGCAGGCTATTAGGTGTACAGTTCCCTCTCAGTAGCTAATGAGACTTAAATAAACATACTGAGAGACAAACACAGCCTCCACACTTTAATAAATGATGCTCATTCTGGTCTCGATTACGCTGCTGTAAATCTGGAACACCACCACTGTTTACAGTTGAATTCTTCTAGATTTATATCAGAGCTGAATTTAGCCCCTAGATTGCAGTTTTTTTAACCCTCTGGAAGCTTATCAGTGTGATTGAAGCCAGTTTTAAACCCCAAATACAGAGATAGTTTAGCAGATCCAGTTGCATACCTAATTTTTCCCTATCTCTTTGCATACTGCAACCCTAGCTTTAATTTTATCTGTTTTAAACAGTTATTTTTCCAATAGTCAGGGAACTGATAACATTGTGCTGATAACTGATAGCATATTATCATCAGAGGATCAGTGCTTCTTTTATTCAAGAAAAACTCTTTAACTTTGCCCTTGAATTTTTGGACTTTTGGCTGCAAGTAACGTTCAGTCCAAGTTTTAAAATATAGTTTGACATCATGGTTAAAATGGATTTATGCAACACAGTGCATCCTCAACCAGTCAGAGGGACAAGGTACTGTTTTGTTCTATAAAACAAGTAGTGCCAGACATTCTGTGATCACATCACCACTGTTAGAAGCTACAGGTTGTCCAGAATCTCCCAAAAATCAAAGGTGAGTCGATGGAAAAAAGGATATTAAGAGGTGAGACACAGCCAGTCAGCTGATAGGCAACACAAACCTTTGAGTCAAGCATCTTGCTACCACAGGCTTCCTTTGAAATCACAATACTAGTAGATGGCAATGAGTAACCTTCCTTTAGATCATTCTTGGCTCAGAGAGAGTGCCAAGAACTCTGTAAAGCATAAAGAAGGAAATTTCGATGTATTTTAATTCTAAGTTGGAGATGCCAAACATTTCCACCTTGTTTGGAGCTGAGTTTATTCAGTAATTCTCCTGCAAAGTGTTTAAATTACATGAAAAAGGGGAATTGATGAAGTAAAGGTGTGGAGGAGCAGAATCTGGGATTGTAAAGGTATTCCAAGCTGATTTGAGGTTAAATACAACCACCAATCTCCACGAGCTGATGATCTTCAGGAGAGCAGAGGGTTCCATACATCTCAGAATTGTCACCCAGACCATCTTGTCATAATAAGAAGGANTCTGCTGAGATTTCCATGTGAAATTTAGATAAAGAAAAATTCAATCTGCTGAGATTTCCATATGAAATTTAGATAAAGAAAAATTCAGTCTGCTGAGATTTCCATATCTTCATCACAAGGTGATATTTTGGTTGGTATACTAGAAAAGTATGTTCTCTAATAATATCTGAGGATATTTTAGTTAACCCATGTCAGACTGACATCTAGATGATCTGAAATTCAAGAAGAAAATGGCAGTACAAGGCTCCCCTGTCTTCATGGCTTAGTGCTAAGGTTGTGTCATAAAATATTTGCATATATACCATTCCCCAGAGAGAATGGCTGTCTACAGAGACCTACACTGGCAATACAGGAATTCAGGACTTGTTATACACTATTTTTGGTGATAATCTGGACTCACAAAGGCTCAATAATTTCACATTTCCCTGGATTTTGTCAGAATTGAAGGAAGGTTCATTTTTTACTGCAGCCATATTTGTACCTAGTGCAGATATCAAAATGATTTCATGATTATAATGCTCATGGAACCTGGCAAGCAGATGTTAAATTCTATTTTTTGTCCTTGTCACTTGTTTTTACAGGTGTCTCCAAACCTGGATAAACTGGATACAGGTAGAAGAAGAGACCAACCTCCTGTGGAAAGACAATCCCACTCTCTGGCAGTGTTCTATCCTAGAAAATACAACTTTTTTAGCTACACATTAAAATGATGGAGGGACTGGATATCCAGATATAATCACTGGTACTCCATAATTCCCCTGCATGTTGTCATGACTATTTTTCTCTGGCTCTGTGCAGAAGATAATTGAATAAGGGAAGGGACAGCAGTTCCTCTCCTGGGGAACAGGCTGCATTTCTTGAGCCCTGAAAATCCTTTTGCCTTCCCTGCTCCCATGCCTGCTATCCATTGCAGGCTATTAGGTGTACAGTTCCCTCTCAGTAGCTAATGAGACTTAAATAAACATACTGAGAGACAAACACAGCCTCCACACTTTAATAAATGATGCTCATTCTGGTCTCGATTACGCTGCTGTAAATCTGGAACACCACCACTGTTTACAGTTGAATTCTTCTAGATTTATATCAGAGCTGAATTTAGCCCCTAGATTGCAGTTTTTTTAACCCTCTGGAAGCTTATCAGTGTGATTGAAGCCAGTTTTAAACCCCAAATACAGAGATAGTTTAGCAGATCCAGTTGCATACCTAATTTTTCCCTATCTCTTTGCATACTGCAACCCTAGCTTTAATTTTATCTGTTTTAAACAGTTATTTTTCCAATAGTCAGGGAACTGATAACATTGTGCTGATAACTGATAGCATATTATCATCAGAGGATCAGTGCTTCTTTTATTCAAGAAAAACTCTTTAACTTTGCCCTTGAATTTTTGGACTTTTGGCTGCAAGTAACGTTCAGTCCAAGTTTTAAAATATAGTTTGACATCATGGTTAAAATGGATTTATGCANGGATATAGAGAGTGGGGGAACATTTCTCATCCTCCATTTTCCACATCAGAAGTGGTAAATATCACAGAATCTTCTGTGCTGAGGAAACACTGTAAGGCTGTTAAGATGTAACTACGAATTATCTTCATTTAAAGTGGATTTTCCTTTTTTTATCCATAGCAGCAATGAATATGAATAATTAATTCTTGCTGTAAATCCAGATGCTAAATTGTTTCACAAGCAAATTGTTTGTTTATGTGAGATAATAGTCCCTTAAACTGATTTTCTGCATGCATACAGTGCCTAATATGAACATACTAATGTGGCCTAAATGTTGTTGAAAGCTCATGTACAAAATGGCCAGTCCAAAATCTCACTTACCTGCCTGATTTTGACTCAGAACTTTAATTTTATAGGAATCTTTTGGAAATGCAAGTTCAGGATTTAATCCAGCAATGCTGAAGTGGGTTAGAAAAGCTTAGTAGTTCATTTGTCTGCTCTGTGAGAATTATTATTAATCAAGAATTTGAAAGACTGGAATCCTAAATTTGAAANATGAAGTAAAGGTGTGGAGGAGCAGAATCTGGGATTGTAAAGGTATTCCAAGCTGATTTGAGGTTAAATACAACCACCAATCTCCACGAGCTGATGATCTTCAGGAGAGCAGAGGGTTCCATACATCTCAGAATTGTCACCCAGACCATCTTGTCATAATAAGAAGGAAATGTGTGTGGGAAGGGGATCTAAAAACCCGTGCAACAGAAGCCATTTCAGAGACAAGATTTGCCAACTATTATCGTTACCATAGTTACCTTGCATTCTAATTACAGCAGAAAGATCTGTGGTGGTCTTATTTAACCACGGGTGGGATGGACCAGGGATTGGATGGTGACCCCTGGACTGTAGAACAGAGATGAGACATAACCCTCTGTCCTCACATCAGACTCCTTGCAAATAAATTAGCAAACTTATTGAAAAAGCCACCCTGTCACTATAGTCATGATTAAGTTGATTTCAAGATAACTGGTCACTTGTCCTGGAGATGTGACTGAAAATTTCTTAAGAACAGGAAAAAAAAAGTTAGCTGATTGCTTTCATTTTCAAACCTCTAAATCACTTTGTGTGTTCCAAGAGAGCTGTTCCATATTTCTACCAAAGAATTGAAGTGCACTGATAAATCTAGATTATTTTTCACTTAGAATGGGTTGCCCAGAGAGGTGGTGGAAACTCCATCCCTGGAATCACTCAAGGCCAGGCATTCCAAGTCTTGCATTGCCATATTCCATATTTTCTTCTGAATTTTTGTTCCCTGTACAACCCATGGGCTGCTTATGGATCCTTTTTCTTGCCTTAGTTGTACCATTTATTCTGGATATACTGATAGGCAGCAGGTAAAGATCCATGCTAACTCATGTGCCTGGGAATAATTACTCTAATTTTTGAAGTTTTTGAACTTCCCTTTGCACGCCCTGGGAAAAATTTGCAGTATCAAGTATTTAATCCTTCCTTGGTTCCCCAAACTGGTGGGTTTTTTTCCCTTTTGGAAGCTTCCTCCCACACACTATTATTAAAACATTTCTGTTTTAACTCACTAAATCATGTCAGAGAAAGGTCTGAAAAACACTTATTCCATTTTGCATGTGCTATTTATTTTCTGCTCTGCCACTGACCTTACTTGTGCAATGGATTTTTAGTTAAAGTGGAATAATTCTGCTTTTGCTGGGCTATCTGACCTGTAATTTGTTTGTTCTCTATACACACTGAACACTCACTCATCCTACACTTATAATGGACAGAAGTGGGATGGAAATAGAGCCTGGCACTTTTCTTACTGTGCAAAACAACTCTTCTTTTACTCACATACTGCCATGTTAAAGAATCCAGTATATTGAAGTATTTTTCAAGTCAACATTTTAATCTTTTTTACTTGATGATGAAGGAATTCATCATAAAGGTGAAATACTTGATGGCAGTGAAAACAATATAGTGATGGAAAATATCTTTACAGGGCTCACATCACCTTATTAGTGACTGTAACAGGATTAAAACCATTCAGAGAACCAAACCATGGCAACCTCACTGCATTTCCAGAATCCTATCCTTTCTTTGCAGGATTTATGGCCTGAAGAAGAGATTAACTAAGGATTGGAAAGGCCCAAATTCTCCATACTTGCAGACCATGGAGTCTGCAGAATCTCTGAAGCCACTTGATGCTATTTCTGCCAAGCCTGAATATGCAAAAAAGTTCAGTTAATTAATTTTCAGTGTGGGAAGGTTGGAGCTTTTGACTGATGCCCCACGTCAGTGATGAAATTTAAGCCTGTTAAGACTTTTCTGCAGGTATTGGATATAGAGAGTGGGGGAACATTTCTCATCCTCCATTTTCCACATCAGAAGTGGTAAATATCACAGATTCTTCTGTGCTGAGGAAACACTGTAAGGCTGTTAAGATGTAACTACGAATTATCTTCATTTAAAGTGGATTTTCCTTTTTTTATCCATAGCAGCAATGAATATGAATAATTAATTCTTGCTGTAAATCCAGATGCTAAATTGTTTCACAAGCAAATTGTTTGTTTATGTGAGATAATAGTCCCTTAAACTGATTTTCTGCATGCATACAGTGCCTAATATGAACATACTAATGTGGCCTAAATGTT
The DNA here is from genome assembly GCA_013401355.1 of Ceyx cyanopectus. Classification (NCBI taxonomy): domain Eukaryota; kingdom Metazoa; phylum Chordata; class Aves; order Coraciiformes; family Alcedinidae; genus Ceyx; species Ceyx cyanopectus. The sequence goes on along the minus strand of VYZU01040709.1, from coordinate 38,093 downwards.
GTTGAAAGCTCATGTACAAAATGGCCAGTCCAAAATCTCACTTACCTGCCTGATTTTGACTCAGAACTTTAATTTTATAGGAATCTTTTGGAAATGCAAGTTCAGGATTTAATCCAGCAATGCTGAAGTGGGTTAGAAAAGCTTAGTAGTTCATTTGTCTGCTCTGTGAGAATTATTATTAATCAAGAATTTGAAAGACTGGAATCCTAAATTTGAAACTTTTCTGTGGGGATAAGTGTCCAATTATCTGAGGAAAAAGCATTAGTTGAGGTGAGCCAATGTCAAACATCCAACACCTGGAATCTCAGTAAGATTTTAAATTATTATTTTTTTTCCCACTTCCCTGTCTTCTATTTTACTCCTACATCTGCAGATTTGAATATTCAAGCACAAGCTGAGAGTGGGAGTACATTATTTTGGGCTACTGGTATTTAGTTTGAAATTGTCAATCAGCCCAAAGTCAGTGTGCAGGGAAGAACAAACATTGCCACAAACTCCAAAAGAGCACTATTTACTGTTGATAGAAAAAGAATTTATACAGAAGAATCCTAAATTAAATGTTAATAGTTCACAGACTGTGTGTTCAATGTTGGTTTACCAACATGGAACCACAGGGTTCTGCAGTAACATAAGCAGAAGTGCACGTGCTGCATGAGTAAAAATGAACTTATGGTTTTCTCAAGGTCAGTAGCAATTTTCCTGCAATTAATTATACTAATTGCAGTTTTCTTTTGTCTTTGCATCCTTCACACAACTGGATTTAGACCAAAGATGATACTCATACGACAGGAACTTCTGCACGTGCTCAGTCTGGGATCAACTAAATAAACCCAGCCTTCAGAAAATAATCATCCTATTTTCACCAAATGGCCATCTGGGCATCCAAAATGATCAAATATAACTTGCACTTCCAGAGCTGCTTGGTATCTGAATCTCCTGTTGGCCTTACTTCAATACTCTACCATGCATTGAAATCACAAAGGCACTCTTGGCTCCAAGCTACTGTCAGCTAAATTATGCATCAGTGTAATCATCCTAAATCAACACTACTCTGTTGATATAAATACAGCATCACCTTAAGTACTGGATTTATTTTTCACTTATAGTTCACCTTACCATTTTTTTTACCTTTGTTTTTTTGCAGAGCTTGAGGACTCTAAGCTACTCTCTTGGTTGTGAAACCATTTTGAGTGTTGGAACTGCTTCTCAGTACAGAAGTCATATGAAATAAATTAATTAATACAGTAGTTTTCAGACTTATTTCTTGGTACTCATCTACTTCAGGGGAAGATGCAGGTTGTTCACATTCTGTGATTCTATAAACATTAAGCTTTGGTATTGTATCTGGAAAATAGCTGAAATGCAGTTCCATACCAAATAAACCCTAACGTTGTGTCTTCAATGATCCTGAAGCAGAAAACTGCCCTGAATTAAAATGGCCATAAAATAAATCTGAGATCACAGGACTCAGAGAAAATGTTTCTTTGCCTGCTGGCTCCAAAGCAGCAGTTCATCTAGAGGCCAGGAAAGCAGTGACTATTTGCTGGCCTGTGTGAAATGAGATGGTAAGTGCTGCCAGATGTGTTTTCTGACTAATCCGATGCCTCTGCAGCTCCAGGAGCTGAGAATGTGCCTGAATAATTCAATATTTCCCATGCTCCAAATCAAGCAGGTGGTTTAGCACCTTGAGTCAGGTGGCACAGCAGAAAGCATGATCACTCTTCATGCTTGTTGGCATGTCCATAGGTAGGCTCAGCCAAGAGGACAAGAAAGGAACCCACTTCTCAGCCCAGGAAGCTTGTTGGCAGCATGGTGTGGGAGTTTGCCCTTTCACTGCCTGAGCTCTGCTGGAAGATGAATGGCTGCTTTATTTCCACTGCCCTCCAGTAGGGAAAGGTGCTGCAGCCACTTGAAGAATGCCTGGAAAAGTTGCTGGGTGCATCTTTGTGGAAACATGTTGTTTAAGACATATATATGTCATAAATACATATATATATATATATATATATATATATATATGAGATATCCATAGATATAAATGCACAGCACACACATATGGACTTTCATAATGCAACTGGCTCTGCAGCTGCAGGGATTCACATCCAAACATCACTTTCACCAGCCTTTCCCTGGACCTTTCAGCTCTCACCACTCAATTAACCCTTTCACTTTTTTTTCAATTTTTTTATTGCAAGCTGGTGAAAGATTGTCTAGAATGGTGGAAAAGCTAAGAACTGTAAACCTTGTGTCTAATTAGATTTTTTTTTTTTTTCCAGAGTTTTACCACTAAGAATTTTCTGCACAAGAGGGTGGTGTGTGAAGAGCATCTGAGGAATTACCACCGTTGAACAGGAGTGGAAAATGTTTATTTCCAAGGGCTGGGTCTTCAATGGCTGTTTTGTTTATGTCTCAAAGTATGTTTATGGCCAGGCAAGAGTTTGAAATTCTTTCCTAAGGTCTATGAACCCAGAAGTTTATTCCTTCTTTTGAAAGCACAGAAAGCATTAATGATTGTGATTTTCTAGCCAAGCTGCCTGATGATGCACACGAGTGTGTAAGACTTATATTGTCCAAAAGTATTATATTTATATTGCCCTCCCCAGGGCATCAGCAAGCACTGGCTGAGCCCCAGTGTATATCCAAATTCCTGCAGCCAAAGTGTGGGCCAGAAGGATCCTTCTGTGATTTCTTCTTCTCTTTCAACCCACGTGAGGAGTCCCGTGCTAGATTTTCATGTGCTCACTCTATTTGCAGCATGACTTGCTTCTGGCAGCCCACCACCTGTCACTGACTGGTTGGTTACCTGCCAAGGGCTGCTTACCACAGCCTGCAGAGGTAGATTAAAAAATAAACTAGAGCTTCACATTTGTAAGTGTGACTTGGCAGTAAGCATTGTCTGAAAAAATCCCACTGCTTAGGAAGGTGCAACCTCTGGATCTAATGGCCGTGAAGATTGAAAGTTCTTGAGTGTAGTGAATGTCTTTAAATATTTAATATATATTTATATCAGACATCACGAGTCAAGTGAATTAGTACACCCATTTTGGTATTAAAAAAAGAAGAAAAGAAACAGTTTTAGTGTCTACACTGAATAAGATGAAAAGCATCTGTTATATAATAAGATAATATTTACAAATATGTTGGATGTTCAGCTGAGATACTAAAAGATTAGTTCACTGGAAACATGACCACCAAAAAAATCCTCTTTTTTATTGTGTTGTGTGTTGGTTTGGGGTTTGTTTTGTACGTGGATTTATTTGTTTGGTTTTTTTTTCAGGTAAGACGAAGGGAGGAAACAATTTGCAGACCATCTCTCTTCCAATGGATCCTAAAATGACTCCAAAATCCCTCTTGCTTGTGGGATCACCATAGAAAACTGCTAAATTCATGCCCAGAGGAATGCAGGGAGCTCCCTCCAATCTCTCTTCAACCTACTTCACCTTCACCTCTGTGCTTTATCTCCTCAACTGACCTTCTGTGGTGTTTGAAATGATTGAACAGCTGTCTACATTGAATTTCCCAAACTTGCAAGAAATCAGGCTGTAAAAGCAAAGAGCAGCTCATATTTGTCCTATTATCCTAATAGGCTCAATAACAACAATCCACCAACATCTGCAATCATAAAATCAAAACTTCATTATCATTTCAATCCAGTTAATAGAAATGCTCAGGTTCTCCAGTGCACCAGCTGTGTCCTGGTGCTCAACAACACAAACCAGCAATTGATGCTAAATTACCACCCTTTGTTACTGACTCTTTTCCCTGGCTCCAGTCCCAAAATATTCCTGCTGTTCAGGTCTTTTGTTTCCTCTCACTGGAAATCTTCTCTGTTCCTGGGAGAATACAAAAGATCATCCCCAAGGGTGCCTCGGGTGGCCTTCTCACCTCCAATATCTTGCCTCCAGCTCTTTGTTCCTCAGAGTGAAGAGCCTCAAGTGCTTGGCTAATGGGCTGTGCTGATCTGGACAATGTGCTGCTTTCTCTCAGGCGTTGCTCTAAAGATGCCCACGATGTTCTCTCAGCAGCTTGGAAGCTCAAAGCCTTAGGAAAAACACTCACAAGGACAATGATCTTTTCTGACATCTTTCCTTAAGGATTGTGAAATGCTCAGAAAAGCAAACCGACCAGCATTTAATGCTTCTTTTTCAGTTAACTTACAGCGTTGGTTACACTCTGAAGCTGGGAACTCGAGGCTGCAACCAGCAGTGTTGAACACACACTTTTTGGAGGGGAAAGGAAGTGAAAAGTTTTCCTGGCAGTGGCTGCATCTGTTATACCCCAAAATTTATTGAGGATGCAAGAGGATTGGATATCTCACTGGAACTCTGTAAGAACCTCAAGTGTTCCAAATCTGGTTCAGCTTTGCAGCTACTGAGGTATTTTTGTTGCTGTGTATAAAGAATTTTTCATTCTAGCTTCAAGTTCACCTTTTTTTCCAAGCCTGTAATCACTTCTCACAATGCCCAGCATTAGAAAACTTTAATTCTGAAACTTATTAATAATTATATTCCAAAAACTAAGACATGATCAACTCCAAACTAGCCCTGGACTTGTTATGTGACAGAAGTGTCTACATTTTGTGTAGGCTCCTAACTAAAATTTGTCTATAAGACAGTTTTATTTCAGTAACAGTGCAACTTAAAAATGGAAGATAATAATAAAAAAAGATGTTTTCATTTGAATTTGACCAAAGACAAAATCATTTGTTCAACAGCTTGATGACTGTTCCATTCTTCTATCAATGCTCTATCTGGAGGTCAAACTCTTTACCCCATAAACAGAGATTTCTGTTGTTTGCACAGCTGATTCAGTCTTTCCTCCCTACAGAATAAATAATTCCTTAAATGATTACCAAGTTTGGGTAATTAGCACATTTACACACCTCAAAAGGTGCATATAATGCATTATAATTGTCATTACCATGTTTTTATTCAAGTCTTTCTTGCTTAGAGGTGCAGCTTTAAGGAGTGTGATCTGTGGGCAATAAGTTTGATTGAAAATAATGAATTCTATTGCATGTTGTTAACTTTTACTCAGTAAGGTAGGACTTGGAAAACACAGAAAGGAAAAATTCAGATTTTCCACAAGTGCTTTAGTCCTGTTTACTTCCCTCTTGGCTTCTCTCCAAGGCAGAGTCCAAGGTCTGGGGATTTCTTCAGAGCCATCCCACAGCACAAGTTCTGAGAGAAGGAGTAGAACTTACCACACACAGTAACTACTCCCAGAGTATGAACTCAGGTCGGGGTGTTTCTGTCAATATTTGTGGTAGCTGTTTGCCACCAACCCTGGCACCTACTGAGCTATGAAATGAATTATTTAAAGGAGAGAAAAGCATTCTCAAGAAGCATTCCCAAGCCAAAATAAAACAAACCCCAAGCAACCCACATTTTCTCCACGTGAATTCCTCAACCCTGTTCTGTAGTTTTCACAACACAGATCTACAAATCTGGGTTTCATGCCCTTAGTCTCTCCAGCCACAACACTCAGCTTTATGGCAGCAGCCATTTCCCACTGGAACAGATGGCACACTGCAGCAGAATGGCTTCAAGCTGCATTTCCCACACCCTTCCTTGGGACACTCCTGCTCTTTCCTCCTCCTTTTTCTAGCCTGGTGGAGCATGGGATGGCTCTGACTGGAAATAGCATGAAGAATTGCATGGTTCTGCTCAGCACAAGCATTCAGCTTGCTGCCCTGCTGAGGCTGCTAGCTGGCAGGCACACAGCAAAGCCTGCCATTGCTCACGTTTGGTGCTGCTCCACCATGGCCTTATCCTGACTTCTAAGCTGTTTCATGTCTCCTGTGTGACATCAGAGCAGATAATCAGCTCTAGCTTAGCAACTTTATCATTCGAGGTCTTATTGTAAGTATCTCAGGTTAACAAGACAGATAGGTATCAAAAAAACCTTGATGTGGTTGCACAAAACAAGGCCAAGTGATGAGTGTTTGTTTCCAGGAAGTGTTATAATTTCATTTTTTTTCTCTCCATAAAGCAGGTTTGTAGCAGATGGGGGAAATGTAGGTCAGGGAGGGCCTGCTGGAGGAGTGTGGATGTCACAGCTTACAGAGGAGAGGGATGGAGCTGGGATAGCCTCTGCTGGGGATGTCCCTGCTGCAGAGGCTGAGGGTGATCCCTGATGCTACTTTGATTTAGCTTTCAACGTAAAAAATAAACATAAAAGATGCAAAATCATCTATTACCTTTTTTTTTCCCTGAATACCACTCCCTCCAATTGTTTTCCTCACATCTTCCTTCATTAGGCACCATGTGCCTTGGTCTGCATCACTGACTGGGAGTTACTAGGATTTTCATCCCCAGTAAAAGGTAAAGCAAACCAAGGGATTATTTTCCTCATACATTTCTAAGTTTGCTTTGTTCTGAGCCTGAGAGCAAATTATTTTGGATGCTGTCTTTATTTCTTTATATAAAAATATAAATATTTATTTATAATTATATA
>VYZU01040709.1:11420-27695 GCA_013401355.1 Ceyx cyanopectus | reverse complement strand
TATATATATATAAGATTTGTGCCCTTTCTATTTCCACATTATTATTTGAATTTGCTATTTTCCCCCAGCCAGTTAAAGAGTTTCTATTTCAACTAAGCTTGAGGTAGATATGAATAAACAAGAAAATTTTGCACATTTTGCTTCACTTTTCACATGTTATGTTTGGAAGTTTATGCATCTTTCTTCCTTGTTGAGTTTGGGCTGTGTGTTTCTTTGAAGAGTAGAGAATTTCTACTTTTTAAGATACCTGCAACACCCACACAGGTGAGAAATGCTGTAGTGATGACTGCTGCTGGTGCTGCTACACACCCCTAAAATCAATATATTGGCCAATACATGGTCAGGACAACACTGTCATGCTCTGGTCGGTGTTGATCACCTAATTAAATCAGCATTTCTTTCAAGAAGACACCAATAACAAGTGCAGGGCTGGCAGAACAGAGCATTTTCTGCAGCTCAGCTGTTGCATGAGCATGTGCATCAGCCTCAGTTAGAAACTGGTTTGCAGTCAGACAGCAGATTAGGAACTGGAGCAGCTGAGGTGCAGCAGGGTTGGGTTGGTTTTTTTTTGCAGTATCTGGAAGAGGAGCAAGAATTTCTGGCAAAGGGTCAGTAGCAAACAGCTGGGATGGGGGAAGAAGAGGCAGGGAGGTCTGAGCCACCACAACTGTTTGCTTAGTGAATGGGAGGCAGAATCCTGAGAGAGGCAAAAATAGTTGAATAGTTCACCAACCACCTGTAGCCTGAAATCCATTCACAGGGAATATCTGTTGGACAGCTGTAAATGTGGAGCAAAAGGAGCCTTGGCTGCTCTTGGAGCAGAGAAAAGAAGGCTAAGTCTGTAGCAGAACATACTTTAGAAAGCTCAAGGCGTTGTACCTGGAGTTTGGAAATATTTTGGCTGGAAATGACTTATTTCTGTCCATATCACTTTGCAAAAAGCAATCCCCTGGAAATTCTTCTGAAAATGGCACCTGTTCTTACAGTTTATTAGGAAATATCACCACAGATGTCAGAGGATATTGAGGAAAAAAACCAAATGTGACACCACCTAAAAAAACCTCAGTGTCAAAATACTCCTCCTATTTTTCACTTTTTTTCTCTGATGTTTTTCTGTCTGTCCTTTACAGAGAATCTCTCACACCTATTTATTTATTGATCAACATTCATATCTATAAAACATGTGTCCACTGCCCAAGCATCTGGTTTGATCCATTCACAAAAAGCCTGATAAATAATTCACAACATATTACCAACAACTGCTGGAGAAAAGAGGATCCTGGAGCTAATTAGCATCTGATAGCACAAAAGCCCTCCACAAATGTCAGGTCTAACCAATTTCCCTGCTAAGTCAGCCCCATGGATTTTCTTAGGGAGAAACACAGGTAAAGAATTAATCAGAATATTTAGAAAGGTTTGTTCTGTACCTAAAGAACTTGCAGAACAGCTGGAAAACCAAGTTGTGGAGCTAAGCATTCTTCACAGCAAATGTTTTCCCATTGATTACTGGACCTGACAGCAGAAATGCTTCAGGTGAACCCAGTGACTTAAAAGATAGTAAAGAAAAAACCAGTTCCCACACCACTTAAGGCTTTGGAGTTTGTGCCAACGTGTTCAAGTGTTATCACTCCACAAACAAAGCTTTATAGAGCACTGGCATAAAAAATGCACTTGGGTCTAAGAGTAAAATGGCCAAGGAGTTCATTTATGAAGCAATAAAAGTCAATTAGTCATGGAGCAACAGAATGAGGTAAAATCAAATCAGATGTGCTTATTTCAACACTTTACAACCTGGGAAAGAAAATACAATAGTTTGGGGGAAAAAAAAAAGTTTTATGTCTTGACAATAAAACCTTTAAGCAGCTAAATGCATGATTTTGCATTTAATGTGAGGGCAAGCAGGTTGAAAGCTGCAGAAAGCTGCAGAACCCATTGACTTGCACAGTATGAATTTGGCAGATGTGAACAATTTGCAGAGTTCTGCTGACCTGAGCTGGATGCCAATGACCTTGTGGCACACACCCTCAGGAGTTTAAGCTCAAGAAAAGTGACACTGGTCAGAGGTGTGAAGGGTTGGTTGGCTGATTGTGCAGCATGGGAGGTGAGAAGGAAAAGGAAACTACTTCTGCTCAGTTCTGAGAATATTCAACATGTGTAACTAATCAGGACTCAGATAAAATTCTAATTGATGTAGAACATCCTACTGACTGTGTAGCTCATTCAGTGAAATCTCAGAACTCCTGCTGTTTAATGCTGTGTAAGTTCCAAACCATGGGAAAAAATCCAAGAATCTCCCTCCCCATGAGGTGATTCTACAAATTCTGCTATTTGTGTTGTCCCACATCTGCTGACTAAAATAAACACCACAGGTACATTCCCCCTGAGGAGGACCTGCTGAGAGAGGTTCTGCTTTACCTGCTTCCCAGCTCTGTTACTCTCTGTTTTGTCTCTACTCAGCCAGCAGTTCTCTTCTGGAAGATATTGAAGAGCTTGGGAGTTACCAATGAATTAATATTCAGTGTAGGACTATTGCTTAAAAATGGCAAAACAACTTAGAGCATTCTTTGTGTACAAGGTTGTGCCTTACTACATAAATAAGCTGCTGTGAAGTCATTTATTGTTTCCTTGAAACAGAGTTCTGAGATCACACCATTGGAAGCACAGATTTTGACCACAGTTTCAGTTGATTCTTACCTGATTTCTGCAGACTGATGGTATCAACACCATGCTGAAGCACAGGTATTTCTATTTTGTTTTCTTCTTTTCACAGCCAAGTTGTCCTCCTTACTCAAACAGTAATTGAATAGATGCTCCTTAGCAGTGTGTGTAGCATTGGTGTCTTTTTTTTTTTTGGTGATGTATCAATTTTAAGGAATATTCACTCCTGATGCCTCACTTTCTTTTTTCTTGCTGAATGTAACTCCACAGACAGAGCATAAGGGGTCAATGTTGAAGATTTCTACCGTAGAGATGATGATAAAATCTTAGTTGTGCAACTCGTTTCTGATCCTCCATAAAATCTCTTGCTCTTTATGCTTTAGAATGTGGCACAGACATCCACTGGGATGAGTGACCTTTCAAATCCTGTCTCAGTGTTTCCCAAAGGACAGATGGATCAATCTGCTAGCACTGTGACACTCAGAAAAGTAAGCTTTACATCAGTAAATGACAGGTACTGTGATTCTTCCCATAGGATGCTTGTACAGGGCATTGAATGTCTGCTCCAGTGTGTTATGCATAATCATCACTAAGACCAAATAGAATATTCCAGTATTATCCTGTTATCCTGTCAGATATTTGAATGTCTGAATATTCCAAATGTCTGGAAGTGCCTTTCTTACTAACTGTAGAGGTGTCCCAGAAAAGATAAGTCCTTTTGTTCTTTGACAGGTGCCATCAGTCATAACTCTACTAAATGCAATCCTTGTTTCACACACTTTTCAATGTCCCGACATCTCTGTTTTAATAGATTCGTAACTGAATGCAAAGACATTAGTCATAAAAGGTTCATGACAACATGTGGTGAGCAGTTGGCAAAAATAACCATTAATTTTTTCTTTTTTCTTCAGTATTTTACTGTTAACAAGAAATTCATTGCAGCAGGAAGCAAGGAATGAAGTTGTTTAAAGTCTTATCATGGTGTCAAGGTTTAGAGTCAGGGCAGCCCCTTAGACCTATAATGGATGCTCTCTGTTAACCCCACTCCCTCTCCAAATGGGAAGAGAAAAGAAATAAGGGAGAGAGACTCAGCAATTAAAAAAGGAAACTAGAACAGCTTGAATGAAAATGAAAATAATATTGTTTTCCTCCTCTCTACTTTTTCAATCTGTTTTTCAAGTGATCTCTTGGTGTCCTTAGCCATGTCTTCAGGGCTGATCTATGGACCTGTAGAGGACCAGAGACACTGTCTTCATCCTCTTGTGCTCTCCTGGACACTTCAGTCACAGCTGATGTCTCAACATGTTCCCCAGATCAGGATTGGAGGCAGAATTGGCAAAGTCTCCTCAGATGTTCTGGGGCGGAAACCGAGCCGAGGCAGGTCGAGCAAAGTAGGCCGAGGGGGAAAAGACAGGCCCAAGACCCTCCTGATTCCTCAGCTTTATATCAAATATGATGTATCTGGGCTGGAATCAATCACTGGCCAGTTTGGGGTCACCTCCCCTGTCTCCCCCTCCCTGCAGGTGTGGCCTTTTTCTTTCTGCACCCCCAGAGTGATGCACAAGCTCCAGCAGTGGCCTTGGGCTGCACCCCAAGCCTTGGCAGTGACTCTGCCCATGGGGTGTTGGCACTGCCAGCAGCAGCCCCTGCCTGTGGCACTGCAGTTAGTTAGAAAATCTGAGCTGAAAAGTAACATCACTGAACAGAATTTGTTCTCACTCAAACCAGGACACACGTCTGGAGTCATTTATATGAAAAAAATAATGCTTAGTTCGCAAACCTTAACCAAACCTTCCCTGAACTTTTCACATTTATGATTTTAACTCTGTAGTCTAGCTTGCAATTTTCTGTAGGAGGCTTCAAATGGCTTTTGTCTAAGTGTCCTGATTTGAGTTAATTGCTTATATCCCCTGGCAGTATAGACATGATGTCAAGCACTTATTAAAAATCAATGTGATACTCATTTCTTCTTCCAGTAAGGATTTATATTCCTCTTGAATATAGATGCTTCTATTTTTTCACCCTTTCACAGAAAAAAAAGCTGACAAAGACTTCAACACAAGATCACTAGCATCTTTCATACCATTTCAATGTTGTAATACCCAAAGTTATTAGCAATTATTCAGTGGCATAGTTTGCTGTGGCCACGATACCATGAGGAAAGCTGAATTTTAGCAGTGTTGAGCTTTGTCAGCAGGGGGAATCTTGGTTCTGTAGGGCAGTGGACAAAAATAGCATCCTCAAATGATTGTACGGTTAAAAATGGGACGTGTCATTCTTAATCATCTCAGTTTAGACCTGAACTCAGTTGTTTCTTTCAAACGTGGAGAACTATGAACAAACAGATTCATGTTCAGCTGGTGGCTGGCAACCACAGCGTGCAGAGACAGTCAAGCTACTGCTTTGTAGCAATGCAACTTTATTATGGAGCTGTTTAATGTCCTGCAGGGAACTCAGAAGGAAAAAAAGAATCACAAAGGGTGTGAAAATCAAGTATGCTGGGAACTCTAACGATAGCTGTTGCACAAAATGTTGAGGCCTGGGTATAAGTGAGCTACTGGGTGCACCTCTTGCTAGCACAAAATGTAAGAACTTTCTGTTGTCTCCTTTCTCCATTTCAAAGTGCTCTATAGAAAGGTGTATTATTTATAGAGAGGCAGTATATAAAAGTCTGTGCTGCCTATGGTTGTAGAGATTGGGGGAGTCATGGTCAGTGTTCAGCCTTGTACAGACATGAGAATAAAAGGATGTATGTGTTAAGGAAAACACTTGGAAATCTGTGAATCACCCCCCAAGCTCCAGCATATTTTCTAAAAGTACTCCAAGAAATCTGTAGAGACTTAGAAAAATTGCCAGTACATTACCAACACTCTAAATGTATTCTGAGACATACGATGAAATCAATCAAAGATATAAATTTCCATCATAGGGGATGCTGTAGGGTATTGTTGAAAAGTAAAGTAAATGAAATGAAATAAATCTTCATTTGTGAGCTACAAACCAGGTAGACCTTAGAAAGTTTTATTTGGGTTTATTTATTTATTTATTTATTTGTTTGTTTGTTTGTTTGTTTATAATTTGGTTGGTTGGTTTTATTGCAGATCTATTAGCTCTCCTGCCCACATGTTAAAAGGTCAAAATAAAATGGTTGGGATTACAGAGAGTCAAGATACAGCTTTTTTTGATTGCTTATTTTCAGCACTGGACAGCAGAGTGAATGATTAAAGCTCATTGCATGAAATTAAAATGTTCTGGGGTTTAAAATAGCATAATCCTTTCCTTAAGCAGAACACTTTCTCACGACAGAGTGAAAATTATTTGAAATTTCTATAAACATAGTTTGCCAATAGCAGTTATCTGATCTTTGGTAACATTGACAGGCAAGCCAACTTTATATTATAGTGTAAGTATAGCACATATGGCAAACTTAGTGAGTTTAAAATCATCTCTTGTGTATCCTCTCATGTGATGACAGCAAGTATGTGAGATGCCTATTTAGGGACAGGAGCTGAAAAGGTCAAAGACTTGGGGAAATGCTGATGTTCTGTTCAATGAGAGAAACCAAATCAATTTATCTCTGAAGGGTATACTAAGAAATTAAACTCCATATTTGAGTTTGTAATTGATTCACTGGACAGGAGAAGAAGAGACAGGCAGTGGGTTGCACCAAATCTCAAAAGTGATGAATGTAAGGGACTAAAATACTGAATACTGAAAAGTCTTCAATCATCCAACCTCATTCTAAGTGAGGCTGCTGCTAACAGATTATAATCCATATTAGAAGAAAGGGTCTGTTACTCCACTGGTATTAAACATTGAGTGGAAGAGGATGCAGAAATAGTGAAGTATATACCAAGAACTGACTGGGAGTATGAGATGTCACATGTAGAGTGCTATTCCACTACTTCAGTGGAAGATGACATCTACTAAACCATTAAACAGAAAAACCCATGTGCAGGAGGTTTCCATCTAGTCACAAAATCTTATTTTGGGGGGACCAGTTGGGGGTTATTCCCAGAAAGGTTCCATTGTCTGAAAGGAGCTCCTGATGGGGAAAGATGATTCCTGAAGTCATGAAGGTGATCTTAATGAAAAGAGAAGCTTCACTGTGTCTATGTTAATTTAATTGGATGTCACTTAATGACTTTGTCTAATTAAAATGTGTTGCAAAATCCACAAGCTTACACTGGCAAGTGGAAGGACAAGGCTGTGTTAATCACATGGATTCTTATTGGGTGATTTTCTCTCCAACTCTCTCCAGCTATGCTCTTCCCTTGAGGAATAATTGCCACAATATAAAGAAATGGTCATAAATTTTGACAATCTGGCCCTTGATGCACAAGGTGGAGTTTCTCTGCTTCTCAACTACTGGAGGCTACATGTCAGGTAGTAGCTACAGTGAAGAGACATAGGCAATTTTAGAGTTGACTTCATCTCCTCATAAAGCAGAAATGAACTTCAGCTCTCTGAAAGACAAGTGTCTTCTCAAAGGGCCATCTATGTTCCCTCTGTGGTTAGTTGAGAGGTACATGCCTTTCCAAAGGATGCTTCATATAATCAAAAATTAAGTATGGAGAAAAGATGGGATGACCCCTCTAGAGGAACAACTTTCTCTGTGCTGTCTGCTCAAGTCACTTAGATGACAATCTCAGGCTTGNCTTTTTGTCTTGTTTAATTTTTTCCATGTAGATAAGTCATTTACATAAGTACATGTACTCATTACATGAGTAGTCCAAGTTTTTGCTGTTCAAACATGATCTCTGTAATGTTTTCAATTTCTTTTAAGGAACAACTTGACTTCTTTCTCCTTCCTTTAATGCAGTTGTTGCTTTGCTTAATGATTTAACTGTTTAACCAGTTGGAAAATGTAAAGCCTGCCTCTAAGCCTGGCCTTATGTAATGATCAAGAATGAAGAAGATGCAGTATGAGTTACAGATTTAATGTAATGAGGAGAAAAGACACAATAATGTCACAGCCCTGCACAACCTAAACTATTTTGCCTCCCCTGCAGTAGCATGGTCCATTTTGCTTGAGATGATGATAAAACTCAGCAAAAAGCAACATTCTCAAGCCTGAGGACAGCCAACCCACATCTCTGTCTACCCACTCTTAGAAGTGTGATGAGAAGGTTTCACTTATTACCTTTACCTCTTTCTTTTAATAAGAGGAGCAGCATGAGAGGTTTGTTGTTTTTTTTTTTAAGAAACATTNTTTTTTTGATTGCTTATTTTCAGCACTGGACAGCAGAGTGAATGATTAAAGCTCATTGCATGAAATTAAAATGTTCTGGGGTTTAAAATAGCATAATCCTTTCCTTAAGCAGAACACTTTCTCACGACAGAGTGAAAATTATTTGAAATTTCTATAAACATAGTTTGCCAATAGCAGTTATCTGATCTTTGGTAACATTGACAGGCAAGCCAACTTTATATTATAGTGTAAGTATAGCACATATGGCAAACCTAGTGAGTTTAAAATCATCTCTTGTGTATCCTCTCATGTGATGACAGCAAGTATGTGAGATGCCTATTTAGGGACAGGAGCTGAAAAGGTCAAAGACTTGGGGAAATGCTGATGTTCTGTTCAATGAGAGAAACCAAATCAATTTATCTCTGAAGGGTATACTAAGAAATTAAACTCCATATTTGAGTTTGTAATTGATTCACTGGACAGGAGAAGAAGAGACAGGCAGTGGGTTGCACCAAATCTCAAAAGTGATGAATGTAAGGGACTAAAATACTGAATACTGAAAAGTCTTCAATCATCCAACCTCATTCTAAGTGAGGCTGCTGCTAACAGATTATAATCCATATTAGAAGAAAGGGTCTGTTACTCCACTGGTATTAAACATTGAGTGGAAGAGGATGCAGAAATAGTGAAGTATATACCAAGAACTGACTGGGAGTATGAGATGTCACATGTAGAGTGCTATTCCACTACTTCAGTGGAAGATGACATCTACTAAACCATTAAACAGAAAAACCCATGTGCAGGAGGTTTCCATCTAGTCACAAAATCTTATTTTGGGGGGACCAGTTGGGGGTTATTCCCAGAAAGGTTCCATTGTCTGAAAGGAGCTCCTGATGGGGAAAGATGATTCCTGAAGTCATGAAGGTGATCTTAATGAAAAGAGAAGCTTCACTGTGTCTATGTTAATTTAATTGGATGTCACTTAATGACTTTGTCTAATTAAAATGTGTTGCAAAATCCACAAGCTTACACTGGCAAGTGGAAGGACAAGGCTGTGTTAATCACATGGATTCTTATTGGGTGATTTTCTCTCCAACTCTCTCCAGCTATGCTCTTCCCTTGAGGAATAATTGCCACAATATAAAGAAATGGTCATAAATTTTGACAATCTGGCCCTTGATGCACAAGGTGGAGTTTCTCTGCTTCTCAACTACTGGAGGCTACATGTCAGGTAGTAGCTACAGTGAAGAGACATAGGCAATTTTAGAGTTGACTTCATCTCCTCATAAAGCAGAAATGAACTTCAGCTCTCTGAAAGACAAGTGTCTTCTCAAAGGGCCATCTATGTTCCCTCTGTGGTTAGTTGAGAGGTACATGCCTTTCCAAAGGATGCTTCATATAATCAAAAATTAAGTATGGAGAAAAGATGGGATGACCCCTCTAGAGGAACAACTTTCTCTGTGCTGTCTGCTCAAGTCACTTAGATGACAATCTCAGGCTTGATGCTTGAATTTTAAAGGGCTGAAGTTAGGTGAGGTGAACCCTATCTAAGCTTAAAGTATAACCACACAGTGTCTAGAAGAGCACTTTAAACCACAGACTGTTCAAAACTTGAATGCCTGTTGAAAGAAAATGGGATTTGGGTGTGGAGATCCATAAAGAAATACCAGTTTACCTAGTGGAAGATGGCAAAAATCATCATCCAGTACTCAGATATTTACAGGCTGTTGTTTATTTTGTGGTTGGTTCTTTTTTTCTTGCCTTTTTTTTTTTTTGGTCATTGCTTTTTTTTATGGTTTCTTTTTGTCTTGTTTAATTTTTTCCATGTAGATAAGTCATTTACATAAGTACATGTACTCATTACATGAGTAGTCCAAGTTTTTGCTGTTCAAACATGATCTCTGTAATGTTTTCAATTTCTTTTAAGGAACAACTTGACTTCTTTCTCCTTCCTTTAATGCAGTTGTTGCTTTGCTTAATGATTTAACTGTTTAACCAGTTGGAAAATGTAAAGCCTGCCTCTAAGCCTGGCCTTATGTAATGATCAAGAATGAAGAAGATGCAGTATGAGTTACAGATTTAATGTAATGAGGAGAAAAGACACAATAATGTCACAGCCCTGCACAACCTAAACTATTTTGCCTCCCCTGCAGTAGCATGGTCCATTTTGCTTGAGATGATGATAAAACTCAGCAAAAAGCAACATTCTCAAGCCTGAGGACAGCCAACCCACATCTCTGTCTACCCACTCTTAGAAGTGTGATGAGAAGGTTTCACTTATTACCTTTACCTCTTTCTTTTAATAAGAGGAGCAGCATGAGAGGTTTGTTGTTTTTTTTTTTAAGAAACATTATATATTATCATTGTACTTTGAAGTCATATCTTCTAAAATCCCCTGCTCATTTCTTTTCAGGTGACATCAGCTTCCTCCTTTCACAAAGCCTCACTCTGTTTTATCTCCCCTCCCCTCCTATATTTCTTCTTCTCTGCTTCACCTCTTGCCACAGTGACAATCCTCTTGGTTCCATTAATTGAACTTTCATAGTGTTGAAATAGAGCAAGCATCACAGTGCTGGTGCACTGCTGTGCACCTCTTCCCACAAAAATACACCCTTTCTTCTATTCAACTCTTCTGTTATTTTCGTGCTCAGTGCTGTCATCACTTTGCTCTTTTCCTCCAACTTGCAGCCCAGCCAAAAGTGGAAAGGCAGCCAGGATTTCAGCTCAGGATGACCACTCAGATATATGGAAAAAACAAAAGCTTAGTTTCATAATATGGGAGTTATTTTGTTCTTAAAGTGCTGAAAAATGGAGACCTGGCTCAGTTTTTTTGGCTGGTAAGTGGCTCTGTGTTTGCACATGATGAGGAAAGTGTTTCAGTGCCCAAATATCCTATCATCAAGAACATACAACATGTAAAGCAAGTGTCTGCTCCTGGACAAAGATAGTGAAGTTGTTAAAAACACCCGTCAGTGTTGTCATCCAAAGCACAGGAGATAATGTGAGTGCTGTGCATTCCTTGGCCTGTCAGCTGTAAACCAGACTCTGTCTTCTGATTTATTGCATGATTTATTTCATTTTTATCTGCTTAAAAAATTACTCATTAGGGATGAGCTGCAGCAGAGTGATTTTTTTTGGATAGATGTGGATCAAAACGAGCACACAATGAAAGGTGACCTTTCAAAATGGGGATTACCTATAAATAGCAATGGTTATCCCTCACAGCCTTCTGACAGAAGCCTGCCAGGAGTATGAAAAGGAAACCCTCTCCACCAGTTCCTCCACCATGATTTCAGACTGGCACATGACACATTTTGGCCATGAAGAGAATTTGCAAGAGATCAAGCAAAAAAAAGCCTTAGCAGCTGGCTGGCTGTCAATATTCCCCTGGGTTTAAAAATTAGCTCAGAGCTTTCTTCTCTTTCTCAAAGGCACACGCTTCATTCAAAAGAAATATTAAGATTTTAGGTTTGAAATATGTCACTTTGGGAGCTCATGTATTAAAAAAAAAATATTTAATTGTGGCAATTTTTAAAATTAGCCAAGCAGAGTATATTGAAACCCCAGAGGGTTTGAGTATCAGGCTGCAGTTCTCAACTACCATTTTAGCTTCTGCTTTGCACCATGGATCTATCAAATCCTTTATTGGGAATGAGGAAATGTTGTTATTCCTGGTTAAACTGAAAGAGGTGAGTGAATTAATCAGGGAGAGATACAGTGAATTCTGTGTGTAATGGAAGTTATTTGCTTATTTATCCTGTGAGCTTATCATAAAATATTATTTCAGAGTTCCTGTGGAGGTCACTCTGCAAAGGGACAGTGAGTAGAAGGTAAATTTAAATAGATGTGGTCAGTGTTTGAACACTTGTGTATTCTTTGCCAGCTTATATATCTGTATTGTTTTAGGTGCATCCTCTGTTTACCCAGGAAGTGTTTGCTACTGGTTGGCTCCACAAAAGAGGGTTGTTTTTTTTTGGATGCTGCCTTGCAGATGTTGATTTAATGCACAGTTGACAGCTGTTTCTCTGCTTTATCATGATCTGGAAGCTGTTCACTTCCAGAACATGGAAGTGTTTACCAGCAGTGCTTCGCTCAACCTTTCCACAGCCTAGAATTCCTCCCAGAATTTATTGAGGAGGAATGACACCTAGAAAAATATCAGGATCCTTAGTGGAATGGAAACACAATATCATGCTGGCACTAGAAACAGACTCAGTGCCCAAGAACATAGCTCACAGTCCCCTGTTGCTGCTGCCTGGGATACAATGCCTTCTTCTCAGTGCATCACCAAGTTCTCTTTTGACATGAAAATTGAATTGCTATCCAGTCTTTCCACTCACATCAAACTCCAGTCCAGGATCAGTGTCCTGTTGTGACCTCTCCTGCAAGGACAGGTAAAGAAAATGGTCCCTGGAGGAATCCAGGAGAATAGGAGATGTCAGCAGATGTTAACTGACAATTTACATCTCCTGCTTTTCCTCACGGTGTACAACTGAGAGTGATTTTTTATCATCCAGTTGCCTTGCTGCTCCACTCTGACCAGCAGGTTGGGTTTTTAAATGTGATTTGGACCGTGGATCCTGTTTCTGTGCTGGAGTGTTTTTGGATTACAGCATGAAATTTGAATGTGCCTAAATGAAGGGAATGCAGTGGTGGTGGTAGCTGGGAGGCAGGGATTATAGGAGAGCTTTCAGGATGCTCTGGGCAGTGTACTGCAGTAGCCAAGGGATTTTTATGGGCACAGAGGCACAAAGTAACCCCTCTAATCCCTTTCTCACTGGCTTACAGACGCTGAAGAAGCTTAATAATTACAGGGGAATGCAGTCAAAGTGTTTTTAAGGACATATGTGCAGAGGCTTATTTTAGTCATTTCCTAACAGCAAATGCACCAGCAGATTCTCAAGGAGAAATCTGAGTGCTGCTTCTCCTTTCTCCCACTCCCCCAACAACAAAAAAAAAGATTTACACTTACATCCAAAAGAAGCTTAACCAGTGAGGAGCTGAGGGAATATTTCCCAGCCTGCAGGATGATGGTTTTCCTCCAGCCACATCCATCCATCACCCCTCTCTTTCTGGTGAAATACAAAGCATGTCCCTGCTCTGTTCAGCCCCTCATAAATGGATTTCTTTCAGAGCAAGGCCAACAGAAAACCTGCACGTTGCCTTTTAAATATTCTCCTTCTGGAGAAGTATTTCACCTTCTCTGATGTCACTAGTTCAGCTGATGGTGACTCTGCTGCTTTTGTGTTGCTACCTGTAACTGTGTCCCTTACTGCATCTGTAATATATATATAATATAATAAATAGAATAATTAATATATATATTAATATATATGTGTNGCTGGCTGTAATCAGGTTTTCTTTTCTTTATTTCCAGGAAAAGCTGCTTCCTGAGCAGAAGAAAGATGGAAGATCAGGATAGTGACTAACAACATGGAAACCTTAATGACACTCACCAAGTGCAATATCTGAGAACACTGCTGATTGTGGCAAAATGGGCTGTTTAGCACAGTGACTGCCACCTATTTTTCAAGCAGATGATGGAGACTTGGAGATGATTAGTCTGTATCCAGAGGAGAATCAACACACAGAGCAAAAGTGAGAAAGGGATTCTAACATACTAGGAAATAAAACCCTCAGAAAATGTTATGTGGACTTGATTTTCACTCCAGAAAGAGTCAATGACTGAGTAAACTCATATATTCCAATAATTCAACACATCTACACTGGATTAAGTCTAGTCTAATGACCTGGATCACAAATTAGCTCTCTTTGGCAATAAATGATCTGTTGGGGATGGGAACAGAGATGATGTTTCCTGATGAAACAACCACCAGCACTTGCAGCAGAAAATCACCACTGATGACAACTATTCCTGCTGACCAAAACAAATATAAACACATCCATTCTGTTCCTCTGCCCCAGCAGGGACCTCCTGTTACAGTAGGAACACAATCCAAAAGGCAACACAGCATTAAAATATTGATGGAACAATGTTAGGTGGAAGGGGAATGCATATTTCATAAGCACCTAGATGCTTTTCATGTCCACATGTGACACCAGATCTCTCAGGTTCATCAGTGAGGTTGGGGCAGTCCTTATGATGGGAAGGTTCCAGATAATACCTGGGGCTCTCCTGCTGTAGAATATGCTTTTCAGTGCCCTGATGGATGGCAAGGAGCAGGGTGAGTGATGTCTTGAGCCTACCTTTCCTCCAGAGACACTGAGCAAGTGCCTCCCTTCAAGTGGTGCCCCAAAAGCCTCCATGACTGCTTTCTTTGGTATGAGTAATAAAACTGACTTAATTGCTGCAATAAAAGCAACTTTGATGCCTGTAACTTGGATTTTGAATGATTTTCCATTATATGACCATATATTTTTAAACAATAATGTAGTGGGTGAATAGAAAAGCACTTGGAAACAGTGGCAGACCCTATTATGAATGTCATCTATTGGTGACTAGAGTGAGTTGTAGATTGCTTTTCAGCCCTAATCACAGCCACTGTGTTTTTCCATCTGGGACTGCATGTTTCCTTTCAGTCAGTTAGGTAGTGGTGAGAAAAAAACTCTGTGGTGATGAGAAAAAAAAACCAAACCAGCTCAGTTAGGGAAGAGAGTGTTTTCACAGAACCTGGGCAAAACTGCAGACAATTATTTGCAGTCCATTCCAAAGAAAAAAAAAGCATTAATAGTGACATGCACTGAGCCAGAATGATGCTTTAATCATCAATATACTCCATGTTCTGGCACATCACTGCAGCCACAGGTCTCTGAGGATCATGATGTTATCACAGACTTCCCCTAAGATGTATTCACTGATAATGCTGCTTAGAAAGAACCTCAGAAAAATGATGGAAATACCACTGAGAGGTCAAATTTTACATCTATTGCCAATTTACAGACTCCCTAATCTTGGGTTTGATTTGTTTTGCAGCTGTTTGTTGCTTTCTAAAATATTAGAAAAATAGTAGAAGTGATTTTTTCTCAGAAATGCCAGAAATAAAATCAAAGTAGGATATAAATCTGAAGACTGGGAAACTTCTCTAGCTCCACCTTTTAGCAGGATAGTTGGGAAGAATTGAGTAAATATTACTGCTCTGATGCACTTTTCATCCTGAATTGACAGCATTGAACAGTATTTTACTCACTGCAGGTTAAAAATCAGAATAATTAGTGAATCAAAATTGATTTGCCACTAGGCAACATGTTGAAAGAGAGGGTTTGGGTTTTTTTTTTCCTCCTTATTATGATTATTAATAATAATAATAATAAAAAGCAAGACAGCTGTGACCTGTATTCACCATTAGAAAGCTGCACAGCTGTGGAGTCTGGCTGCTGTAATAAAAACCAAATAACACAGGCATGGCATTGCTGGAATACAGGCCACTCTGGGAGTGTGCTGGCTGCTTGGAATGTGAATATCCCACCAGAGAAGTGCTGCTCTTGTTCAAAGCAAGAGCACCAACAGGCCTGCAGAGCTGATGTAATGACATTCAGCCTGCTCTCAACAGCTGAAATATTTAGTTCAGCAAATGGATATTGCAAATGTAAATATTTATATGGGCCAAGGGCTCTGCCTTGCTCTTCTATTTTGACATTTGTAAATCCCTCAGCTTTACTTTTGTTACCAAGAGGGTCTATTTGCTGATGGGAAGAACAAAGGTCTATGGTGCTATTATCCTAGCAAAATACCACTTCTCCCCCCACACACAGCCTGCCATGCTTCAACACCACAACCTGCACATGGGTGGAACTCATTTTACGTCCTTCTTGTGAGGTAAAATAACCAAAAGAATGGAACAAATTATTTGATGACCTGATTGGGTAGAAATAATGGTTCATCAGGAAGGAATGCTAAGTGCATTTACCTTTTATTTCAGGCTCACTGGTTGCATTCTGCAGGGCTGGTACCCACCTTCTAGACCATCACTATTGCAAGTCTTCATTCATTTAACAGTGTGCTCAGTTTAGAGATTTAGGAGAGTCCTATTTTAGCTAAAATTATTACTATTTTCTAAAGTCTAAAGCTTTCAAATCAATACTACACCCTTCTCAATTTTTCCTATTTGATATATTTCCTATATGATGTATTTCCTATATGATGTATTTCCTACATGATATATTTCATATATATGATGTATTTCTTATATATTTCCTATATGCTCTGCTTTTCTATAGCTAGGTGTCACTGCCACTTCTTTTTCCTCTTCCTTTTCTTTCCACTTCCATTATTCCTGCTGCCCCAAGCACTACCACCTCTGTCTCCTTGCCTCCCACATTTGACTGTCCTCTTAGTTTGGATTTTTCCCCACTCAGTGCTATATAGAATTTTTCTTATTGCCATGTCTCATTGGCAACTGTTGAATTTTAGGTATTAATTATATTATAATTATATTATAATATATAATATTATAATTATATATAAT
>VYZU01040709.1:0-11341 GCA_013401355.1 Ceyx cyanopectus | reverse complement strand
AATAATTATATTATCTAAATCTTCTTAGCAACTTGAAACAAAGATTGAATTTTTATCTCTAAGTGTTACTTTGGCAAGTGCTCAGATTTGAATTCATATTGTTGGGCTTCTGCCATCAATGGCTTCCTATAAAAATAGAATACCAATGGTTATTTTCCCAAGGTATCTCTACATCTGGAGAATAAATTCTTCCAAGAAAATCAAAGAAAATGTTGTGGAATCTCCATCCTTTCAAAAGCTAACTGGCAGCCCTGCACAACCTGCAGAGGGATTGAAGTAGATGATGCTCAGACATCCCTACCAAGCTCAACCACCCTGTGATTCTAAAATTCTCCATTGTTCTCCTCTTAGATCTTTTCTCACATTTTGCATTCCTTCATCACCTGCTTTTTTTTTTTTGAGGCAGTTTATCTTGAGAGCTTTTGTGTGGACATCACATGCTGGTGTGATTTGGAGCAAGCCTTTTGTTTTTGCCACAGGTCACATCTTGAGAACAGTTTGCCTAGTGTTTGGCTTTCTTTTTACATCTGCTTATGCTCTTAAACAAGTGAAATTATTTTTGATCAAGCTTGCTGGTGCTTTTTTGGACTGATATGTATCTCATTATTCTAGGACAATGTGTTCAGTGCAGTTTTCTGACTTAGTTCTCACTGACATTTCATCTTGCTCATATGTGTTGCCTGGCTAGGTTTATGGCAAGCAGTGCCTGGAAACTTGTATAAATACAGATATCAAAGCTTTACTTCAGCTCAAGTCCTGCAGTCCCACAGAAATTCAAAACAAACTGCACAGAGCACTTTCTGAACATATGAATACAAGAAAATAATTCAGTTTAATGTCACTCCCTAAATGCCACCAGAACCACAGCCCTGTGTCTAGAATAATGTTCATTTCCTATAAGGAATTGTATAAATAATTCAGATAATTTACATGAGTGGCCATGAAATTCAGGAAAGGAAAAGAAAGGAAAGGAAAAAGGAAAAAGGAAAAAGGAAAAAGGAAAAAGGAAAAAGGAAAAAGGAAAAAGGAAAAAGGAAAAAGGAAAAAGGAAAAAGGAAAAAGGAAAAAGGAAAAAGGAAAAAGGAAAAAGGAAAAAGGAAAAAGGAAAAAGGAAAAAGGAAAAAGGAAAAAGGAAAAAGGAAAAAGGAAAAAGGAAAAAGGAAAAAGGAAAAAGGAAAAAGGAAAAAGGAAAAAGGAAAAAGGAAAAAGGAAAAAGGAAAAAGGAAAAAGGAAAAAGGAAAAAGGAAAAAGGAAAAAGGAAAAAGGAAAAAGGAAAAAGGAAAAAGGAAAAAGGAAAAAGGAAAAGAAAAGAGGGAAGGAAATGAAAGAAGGAAATAAATCTTTAAATAACTGGAAACCCAGGTTTCTTAAAGAGAAAATTTCACAAAGGTGACCAGCATATATTCTGATCCCCACCTCTCCCCTCCTGTATGTGTTGAATTTCCTCTTACAGACACTTCCAAAAAAGCACATTATTTTTCCTTTTTTTTTATTTTTTATTTCTTTTTCCCACTTATTTCCTGACTCTAACTGACAACTGAGCAAAACAGAGAGAGGAATGGAACCCTTGGCAGCTGATGGCAGCTGATAATTGCTTTGATCTGCACAGAGCTCTCCATAAAAAACCCCAGCTCGGTGCAAGAGCTCTGCTTCATTAGGGAAATAGAGCTGCAGCCCTTTTCCATCTCCACATTTGCCCTTGTGTGGAGAGCTAAACTCCCTTCGTGCTCCACTACCTGCCATCCTTTTGTCCTTGGTGAGAAAGGATAACCTGGAGGACCACTGGGTGGTCTCCAGGAAAGAAAGAATAAAGCTGTGCTAGGTTTTCTCTGGGGAAATCAAAGTCCCTATCGTTTGAGTGGGTTTGTTTATCNGTCCCACAGAAATTCAAAACAAACTGCACAGAGCACTTTCTGAACATATGAATACAAGAAAATAATTCAGTTTAATGTCACTCCCTAAATGCCACCAGAACCACAGCCCTGTGTCTAGAATAATGTTCATTTCCTATAAGGAATTGTATAAATAATTCAGATAATTTACATGAGTGGCCATGAAATTCAGGAAAGGAAAAGAAAGGAAAGGAAAAAGGAAAAAGGAAAAAGGAAAAAGGAAAAAGGAAAAAGGAAAAAGGAAAAAGGAAAAAGGAAAAAGGAAAAAGGAAAAAGGAAAAAGGAAAAAGGAAAAAGGAAAAAGGAAAAAGGAAAAAGGAAAAAGGAAAAAGGAAAAAGGAAAAAGGAAAAAGGAAAAAGGAAAAAGGAAAAAGGAAAAAGGAAAAAGGAAAAAGGAAAAAGGAAAAAGGAAAAAGGAAAAAGGAAAAAGGAAAAAGGAAAAAGGAAAAAGGAAAAAGGAAAAAGGAAAAAGGAAAAAGGAAAAAGGAAAAAGGAAAAAGGAAAAAGGAAAAAGGAAAAAGGAAAAGAAAAGAGGGAAGGAAATGAAAGAAGGAAATAAATCTTTAAATAACTGGAAACCCAGGTTTCTTAAAGAGAAAATTTCACAAAGGTGACCAGCATATATTCTGATCCCCACCTCTCCCCTCCTGTATGTGTTGAATTTCCTCTTACAGACACTTCCAAAAAAGCACATTATTTTTCCTTTTTTTTTATTTTTTATTTCTTTTTCCCACTTATTTCCTGACTCTAACTGACAACTGAGCAAAACAGAGAGAGGAATGGAACCCTTGGCAGCTGATGGCAGCTGATAATTGCTTTGATCTGCACAGAGCTCTCCATAAAAAACCCCAGCTCGGTGCAAGAGCTCTGCTTCATTAGGGAAATAGAGCTGCAGCCCTTTTCCATCTCCACATTTGCCCTTGTGTGGAGAGCTAAACTCCCTTCGTGCTCCACTACCTGCCATCCTTTTGTCCTTGGTGAGAAAGGATAACCTGGAGGACCACTGGGTGATCTCCAGGAAAGAAAGAATAAAGCTGTGCTAGGTTTTCTCTGGGGAAATCAAAGTCCCTATCGTTTGAGTGGGTTTGTTTATCCAGTCCCTGAAGGGGAAAAAAAAAGAAATAAAAAGCAAACCATTATCTGTCCCACAGGGAGAGAGGAACTGTGTCCTTGTGGAGTAGGCAAAGGCTAAGTACGGTGATAAAGATGATGATTAGAGGCCTTTTAATTTAGGAAAATGGGTATTTTGAGCACTGTGGCTGGGCAGCCTGGCTCCAGCTGGGTGCAGGAGAGCCTGTGGCACTCGAAAACGGTCTGGTAAAGTAGGCAGGGACTCGGGGCACGATGGGGATTTACCTGAAGGGATTATTTTTGCAACAGACTGATGTTTGTGTGTCCTCTTCTGCCGGTGATCAAATATTGAAATGATCAGTGTGTGCACATCTGATCTGTCAGCATTTCAGGCCACTTGCAATAACGTTTGAAAGGTATCTCCTCTCAGCCCTGGGGTGTGCAACCCTGAGAGCAAAGCAGAGACTTCAGCTTGGCAGGGGGAATTATTTCAGCATCTTTAGCATCATATTTCAGCATCAAAAACTGCAAGATTGGGCTGATTTATTCTTTCATGGCCATGGTGTTGAGCCCTTGGTGAGTTTGTGAGTGTAGCTCCATGGGCATTAAGGTGCTGGTGCAAGCTAAGGGATATTAGGGTGTATGTACACCCTGAAATGGAGTGAGGAGGGCAGAGTGGGGCTGGTGCTGTAGCATCTTAGGCAATGAAATGGGGTTTATTTTACTTTTTTTCTGCTGGTAACCCATATTCCTTCTTTTTGCTGTAATTTCCTGAAGCAATGGCCTGCCTGGTGCAATTCCCATGCCTGTTTACTCAGTAGCTTCCACTTTTTTGAGTGTGTAGAAGATCCACCACAGTCAAAACTACTCAGAAAGCTGTTCTGAACTGAAAAATGCCATTTAAATGTAGTTACCACAGAGAAAAGCATGGCCTGTGCTATTACAACACACAGCAAGGCAGTGTTACTGGAAATAGGCAAAACAAACAAAAAAAGCTCCCATTGCAAACAAACCTTTAACCTACTTCTAACATTCCTCCGAAGAAGAATGAGTTTTATTTCCACCGGTGGCTGAGGTTGAAAAGAAGAGCTTTCCCATTATGCTGCTAATGACCTCCTTAGATCTTGTCTCAGGCATGGTGCTGGAATCAAACTGAGTATTCCAGTGCTGGCTCCCAAGGGACACTTCAGGCTTAGTTACCTTGTGAATGGACTAAAGCTTTAGGAAAGTTGAAGCCATTCCCATGCTATTGCGTTTCATCTGCTCATGTTATTGTTTTAATTAGCATTTAATGTTTTACTAGCTTTGAGCAATGCTGTCAGGTCTCTCCTGACAGAAAAATCCTGAAGACAGTTCAGCTAATTATTAAATTCTTGTCAGTTTTCTCACCTCAGTGCAGTCACTGGCCACGCCATGAGCAGAAAACACGTGGCTCCTGCTGCAGTATTTTCTGCTTTATTGTCAAATGTGCTTTTTTTTTTCTTCTAGGCCTGAGGATATTTATAACGTGAGGGTTGCTAAAACCATCTCCATCAAATCCTGGAAATATTTGCATCTCTTTCTGTACAGAAATGTGGTGGAGCCTGTGTGCTCTGTTGTATCTGCATTAGATGGTTGGCTTCATGCTCTGGTTCTCTGCTTTGGGTGAAGAGCAGGCAGGGAAGAGGTAGAGGCTAACTTGGGCTTGTAAAGGACATTTTGAGGCTTTTTTTGAAGCAGTGCCAAGACTTTCCTGCCTGATTTATACCCCTGGCATACGTAGAGCAGACTCTTCTTGCTCCTGCCTGCACCCTCTTTCCAGCTCCCCTTGGACCCACATTCCTCTACACAGGAGACTCAACTTATCCCAGGGTCTTGTACAGAATCTAGGATGGATGGAACTGCTTTAATAAAAATAAAATATCCCTTTTTTTTCCTAATTTTTAAAAGGCTCCTCTTGAAGCCAGGGTGCAGCAGCAGGTCTTGTGTGACTGTGAGATTCAATGCATGCTCTTCTGTGTCTCTTTGGAATAAAAACCTTGTAGAAGGAAATACCAAACTGAGAGAGAAAACTTTCTAAGAGCTCCATTTCCAGCTTGACACACTGAGACTATTTTTTTTTCCTGGTGTAGTAAGGAGTTAAGTTCTGATGGGCAATCCAAATATCAGATCATCCAGCAATTACCTTCTTTTGGTAGGTAAGTCACCAACTGTGACAGTTTTATCACACCTGTGACAACTGGATAGTCCATTTAGCAGTGGTTGTACCCCTCATAGTTATGTCTACACTGCAAGTTAGATTGATACAGGATAACTTTAAATCATCTAACTTGATTTTTTTGGGAAATGGAGAGGGTGATTTTGCCTGCCAGGAAAAGTCACAATAAAGTTTAGGGAGTGAAGGCTCACAGGTAAAAAAAAAACCAACAGTATTTCAGTATTTCAGCATGTTGAATAAGGCTTTCTTATTTTTAACCAGAGGAAACAGACACTGAAATGTCTGTTGGGGAAATGGAAAATGCAGCAGAATGTGCTGTAGCCCAGGAATCTGCAGAAAACCTGCTTTCACATTTTGGCTAGACTGTTAAGACAGGAGAATTAATAGCATTAGCAGCCTCTGAGGAGATGCACAGCTTTCAGATTTCCTAAGTGGGTGGGTGTTAAAGCAAGGTAGAGGATGGCAGGATGGTTTGCAGCTTTCAAGAGAGCACCCAGAGCTCCAGCAATCAGCTTGGGTTGGTGGAGGGCTGGCTACCAGGCTGAACAGCAGTGCTGCACTGGGGAGGATGAATGGGAAAGGGAAGGGAGAAGGATGGAAGAAATAGTCTGCAGATTACCATCAGTCTCTGGTGGAGCTGAGTGAAATACAAAAGGATGACTGGGTTAATTCAGCCTCACCTGTTGCCTTCCCTCCCATCTCATCTCAGCTCTTAAAAGCAAAAGTCAGACACAAGGGAGAAAAGCTGCTGAGTATTTTGGGTGCAGGCTGTTTCTTTGTGAGAAGTATGAGGTATTTTGAAACTGAAGCATGTCTCCTGAAAACACCTTTTCCCTTGCTTTTCTAAACCACTGTTTGTTTGGGGTTTTTTTTGCATTGAACTCAGGTCAATCTGCTTTAAACTACAAAACCCTCCCCTGCTTTAGCTTCTTTCCTGGCTGCTGTTTGGTAAACTCTTTCTTTCCCAAACACAATGCTGCAGCTCTTAGGGTCTTTTCACACCTTCCAAGAAATGCAAACAGATTTTGGGATATATATATATTTTTTTCTTAGCCTGGCAACAGCATGCATGATGAATATGTGCTAGCACGTGTTCCTCCTCCTGCCAACCCCACTTTGTTCAAAGCCCTTGTCAATTCCTGTCTTAGATTGGGCTGCAGCATCCATGTAGAGACTCTCCCTTCCTCTTTTTGTGGACCTGAATACTGTAAAAACAATAATACCGAGGCTCCTTCTGGCTCATTCTAGCTCCTCCAGCTCTGGCCCATTACTGCAGACTTTTGTCAGCCCCTCTTGACTGTTGCAACATGAAATAGAAAAAGTGTCATTTTCCATGATTTCTTCCCTGATTGTACCAGCTCATCTATATTTTAATCACTGCTACAGTGGCTTTTCCTCCCTATTGCAGCTTCTTCAGAAGATCAGGCTGTGGTGACTCAGGCTCCCAAATATGCTGCACAGAAATGTGATTATGTCATGGGCATAACTTTCTTCATGCTGCTGGGAGCCTGGTGGCAGCAGGCAGCTTGAGAAAACCTACTTATGGGAGACAAACATGAATTCTCAGCGACTGCAGGCACCAGGTTTGTGCCAGATCACAAAGCAAAGTTCTGGTCAAGTGCCTTGGGTTAAGTGGAGATCCTCACCCTGCTTTGGTCGTGCCAAAACCCAGCAAAATCCCAGGGGCTGGAACTGGATGAAAAGAAATCCTGGACCTGGTGCCTGATGGGGGTCCCTCTGGTGTCAGGGACCAGCCAGGTACCCCAAAGGGGGGCTGTGGCAGAGGCTGTGCTGCAGCAGGATGGGCAGTAGCAATCATGCCACCAGGGAAGGTCACTTCACGTGGTGATTCTCACATGCCAGGCAGGGCAGCCTCTCCACACCACACCCCACCCCAAGTGTCTGCACAGCTCCCTGCTGCTCTCACACCACTTGCTGTCCAGAGAAGGCAACCTGGGGAGGTTCTTCCTCCGTGCTGGGTATAAATAGCTCTAGCTGAGGGGAGCAGAAGGGAGCTCTGTGTTGCCAAGAGGACAGAGCCAGCAGGGAGCTGGCGGGGCAGGGGTGGCTGCAGCAGCCTCCCAGCTAGGCTGTGGCTCTCAAAGCCTCCTCTGTTTCAGCTGCCTCCCTCAGAGCAGTTGCTAGGTAAAGGCAGGTGTGTCAGCTGAAGTAGTGGAAATTTCTCTTCATCTTATAAATAGTTGAAGAGCCCGACTTGGTGAAATGTGAACTCAGCAAACATCCCATCTCCTGCTCAGAGGGCAGATCGGGATTCAGTCTGTGGTGCTGGCATGTCAACTGTGGCACTGCTGCTGCTCATGATGCCAAGGCCCCATGAGTTATTCATGTGAACA
Organism: Ceyx cyanopectus; assembly: GCA_013401355.1. Classification (NCBI taxonomy): domain Eukaryota; kingdom Metazoa; phylum Chordata; class Aves; order Coraciiformes; family Alcedinidae; genus Ceyx; species Ceyx cyanopectus. The sequence goes on along the minus strand of VYZU01040709.1, from coordinate 3,827 downwards.
CAGCAAACAAAGGTTTAGCTTAGCTGAGGGATGAACATTCCTCCACCTGCAGCTTTCTCCACAGCTAGATGCAAAAAAAAAGTGCAGAGGTCACTTAATCTGTGACAGAAATAGCCTGCTGTGGCTTTGGGGTCAGTATGCTTTGCAAGGAGAGGGATATGACTGCAGGCAGGCCTCAGGCTTTCTGGCACAGTGTCCTTGGTAGGAAAAGAAAATGTCATTAAATTCCTAATGCAGCTTGGCTGGCTTGCCTGAAATTTACTAGGCAAAAATTATCATTTCCCCTTATGATAATGTTTATACCCTAGGCTATTAGAAGGCTTTTTCCTCCTGCTAAATCCCTCCTGCTTCATTTTTGGACTGTGTTGACCCTTGTTCTCAGGTGTATTAAGGCAGCTCTCCACCAGAGTTTAATACTCCCTGTGAGACTGTGGGAGCCTTTCAGGTCTTTCTGAGTGGCTGAAGATTTTCTGCTCTTCAAAAGATGGGACTTCACAGGCTGAATGTGAAACTCTATGTCAGCTTGGCAATATATTAAATGGAGTTTACTGAAGTATTTCAATCACAGTCAGTTTTAAGGAAAGGAGGTGTCTCTGTGATATTGCCTGGAAACAGAGGAGTCTGAAAAACTTTCCTGGAACCTCATGGATCTAGGCATCAACATCATCTAGCAGTCAAAGCAGAGGGCTGGGAGTAAAGATATGTAGTTCTCAGTTCTGCCATGAACTCTTTAGCTGAGGTTACCTCAGTGATACTACTGAGGTAACCACACCTTGAGGTTAAGCTTGGTTATTAGGAAAAAAACTCTTCACAGAAAGGGTTGTAAAGCACTGGAACAGGCTGCCCAAGCAAGTGGTAGAGTCACCATACCTGAAGGTCCTTAAAAGATGTGTAGATGTTGGGTTTGGTGACCTGACAGTGAGGGGTTAATGGTTGGACTTGATGATCTTAAAGGTATCTTCCAACCAAAACAGGATAGATGATGATTCCATGGATGGTATGATTCCATGTCTCTCATTTGCTCTTGTTCTGTGTAGCTGCTTCTGGAAAGGGGTGGCTTGTGGCAAGCCAAAGGAGGGACAAAGAGGGCATGTGACTGAAAATCAATGGTTAATACTGACATACACTTCTACTGCAGTTTTTGGGGTTGTTTTGTTAGGCTTACTTCCACAGGCAAAGAAAAATTCAGCCTTGTCACATTAGCTGTTACTCTTAAACCATGTTTGCCTGTAATCTGATCAAATCCAGGCAAAGTGAATCAATCAAAACCAAGACAAATGACAACCCTCAGCACAAAGATGGTTCTTTCCCCCCTTAGCATGTGATGTAAGCTGTAAGTGAGCCTCACTGCCTCTCTGGGAGACAGGTAAGTAAGTGGAGCAGTCATATTTAGCAGATGTAGGGACATGAAAGCCTATAGCTACAGCATGAAGGGGGAGGATAAACAATTTATAAGTGCTTGTAAGTGATGATGGCACAGCTCTGAGTTTCAGTTCTGACTGCTCTCTGCTCATCTCCCCCACAAGCTCCAGGCAGCAGGTTGCAGAGACATCACTTTCTGAGCTCTGCTCAGTCTCAGACACATGCCAGTCACTGCTGCTTATGGAGTGCAATTGGATTTGTTTGTTTGATGCACAACACTGTAAATTAACTCATGATTTTAAAACTACCTCAGCTACTGATCTAGCCAAGCATGGTGTTCTATATTGTGCAAATCAATTAGTGATGTGTATTTTTCACATGCATGTAAATGTGTTTAAAGTGTTCCGTGGTGTCGTTGAGTGAGATGCAAGAGGTCATTTCTTGGTAGGATTCTTCATCACCAGAATGGAAAATCAAGATTATTTAAGGATCAAAGGTGCTGTTTGCACTGCACCCAAGTATTGGTGAGGCCTGGGAAATGAATTGTTATGGGAGATGTGTTTAACTGTGAGTGAAAATATATATATATATATATCTTACAGCAGGAGAAAGGAAATGGCAGTTTCCTTAGAACTTCAAAGGGAGAAAACTTGATGATGAAAAACTAATATATATCTTCACACAGCACTTCAGATTTTGTGTTTCCTGACATTGTGCAACCTTGCATCAAAGGATGCCTGGGTTATTACTTGAGGGAAGCCATTGGCAAGGACAGCAGCACATCTATGAGAAAAAGAGAGCTATCAAAAGGATCTGGGATTGAATGAAGTGAGCAAAGGATTGAATAAATTATGTTTCCCCATATTAATCCTATATAGGCAAGGAGGAGCTTTAAGAAGCTGTTTAGACATTTTGTGTGGCATAAAAACAGTCCATAAATATTCATAATTTATCAAAGAGTGTTTTCACTGTTTTATTGTGCTTCTCACCAATATTAATGACAGCTCTTAGACTCAGCTCCTTTCAAGCAAATGTTGAGAAATACTTCTGATCATCAGATTTCAAAGTAAAAAAGCAATTTGATCTAGTAAAATTCCTAAAAATCTTCCCATTTCCTAAGGAATACATATATCCACTTAGCAGGTACCATGGTGATGATTGCAATGAGCTCATTCTCCAGGGAGGAGAACGGGGGTACCCAAGGATGTGACTCATTTGTGCAATAGAAATATGAGTACAGTTTTAGTCTTGAATATTCAATATTTCACCAAAGATGGTAAAAATCAGCAGTAGATTCAGAAAGTTATTAATGTGAAGATAGACATTAGCATCACATCATTCTGTTGCTTCTGCAGTCAGAGAGCAACAGGCAGCAAACAAAACACTCTTTGGAATATATTCCCTTCCTGATGTCTCCAAGAAAATCATGCACCCTGAAACTTCACAGAGCTCTTCAAAAGTTGACTGAGAAGTTCTTATGCATGGTTAGTAAAATTGTAGCAGGTACTGGAATGCAAATGCTGCTTGCAGGAAAGCTAAAAATCTATTTGATGTTCTTTACCTGAGAGAGAGCCAAAGGAAGCCAGGCCAACCCCCAGAAGGAGTCTTCTAGGCTGCAGGTACTGCCAGTAGGGTTGTTCAGCTCTAATTGAACAGTGGTATCTGCCTTATCTGATGTGCTGTCTCCTCCACAGATTCCCTTTAGCAGCAGTAAATGGGAATTTGTGATTGCCAGTGATAAAAGTTGCTTCTCTTTCCAGGGTGTTATGCAACCCAGCCTGATGTCACAGTAGCAAAGGCACTCCATTTGCAGCAAGCAGAAAGCTGAGTGTTGCAATAATCTACCTGCAACCCTAGGCAGATCACTTCTGGAAAGTGGGACAAAGCAGAGCAGGCACTGACACAGCTCAGAGCTTTGTCACATCCTCATGGAGCTCCCAGCTACACTGCCGAGCAGCTGCAAGGGGCCACAGATCAAAGGCACTGAACATTTGTGTGCTCCAAGGATGGGAAGCTGCACTCCACTGAGAGGCAGCTGCCCATGATGAAGAGGATTCCAGTTTTGAGGAAGCTGTTTCCTTTGAATTGTTTAGGTCCTGACATTATTGTTCCAGAGGTTTAGAGGATGCCTTGCATGACTCTGAACATGAAAGCCTTGCTTCTGTGCTGCTCTGAAGGAGAAGGAAGTGAAGCACCCAATACTTTTGACAGAGAAATTTTTTCAGTGCTCACTGATGCTAGCAAAGGGCCATGAAAACAGCTGCTTGCACCAAACAGGAGTTTTATTGATGTTCAAATGAGCTTTCCTCATTTTTTTCTCTGACAGCATGGGAATGGCATGGCTGAAAGCTATGCATTCAAAACACTTACCATGTACTTTGGAAAGAAGAACTCAGGTTAGTTGTGTTTGAAGAAAGCTGGAACTCAACATGGGTCATATTAAAGAATAGGGGAAATAAAGGTGT
>VYZU01040491.1:3206-17036 GCA_013401355.1 Ceyx cyanopectus | reverse complement strand
GGTGGCTCCATGGTGACCCACCCTCTGGTTCCTCCCAAACCCTTGGATATGTGCTGTAGCTGGAGATCTCTGGACTCTCCTTTCATAAACCTTGGGAGGATGGAGGGGTCTGCCCTGAGGGCAACACAGTGACCTGCTGCCTTTCAGCTGGAGGAGCTGTGGACAAGGGAGATGACCCCAGGTCTGTTCTGAGGGCTCTGCTGAGTGTCATGGAGACAATTCCTGCTCTCTTACCTGATTCTCTTCACACTGTGTGTCCTGCTGTCTCCACTGCAATCTGACAGGGCCATGGCTGAGCTCCTACAGCCTGAGCTGCCTTGGTGCAAAGCTGTACTGGGTGTCTTTGCACCTTTGGTGTAGTTTGTGCCCATGAAGGAAACTACATGAAGAAGCATTGAGAAACGTGGCTGCCGTTCCCTGCCTAAATGGTGTCACCTCGGCTGGTGCTCTGAGCCCAGGGCTTAGTGGCCAAGTGCACTTCTTGTCCCACAGACTGTTCCCTGTCTGGCCAGCGCCCTTGCTGGGAGAGGGGGATTATGTGCACTCAAGGAAAACCTTCCCCATGTTGGTTTGGTGCTGTGGCCAGCAGAAAGGCTGTCTCCTCACAGCTGGTGGGCAGGCAGCCAGCCTGAGCAGTCCTTGATTAAAGCATGTTTATAGTACCAGGACTGTATAAAATAACGCAGTTGCTGTAACTTGAGCTTTGTGCAAGATGGCTGAGAGCTCACATCAGATTGGCAGCTCTCAGGATGGTGGAGTGTTGCCTTCCTTTCTGAAGGCCAGATGTTGTATGAGGGAAATGTCAGCCCACAAAGGCCCAGCTTGTCAAGCGATCTGGAGAAGGGAGGGCTGCTCACGTAGCCTCATTTGTAACACAAACCAGAAGGCTGAGCACTCTTGTCACTCCTGCTCCCCCCTCTGCCATTTCTGCCTTGGACCTGATGTCAGTGTCAGGCTCTTCTATTTTTAACCCCTCTTATATTTATCTTGGTTGGAGAAGAAAAAATAATGCTTCTTGTTAATTTGCTCTCTAATCTGTGGATTGTGGACTTGAAGGCAGATTTTTCCCGTGGTTCCTGTCTTTACTTTATCCCTGTTGCCAGTTAACTCTCAGTGTGTGATTTCCAAGAGTGTAGGAGAAGTTCTGCAGCCTAAGTACCTGCTTTGCAAAGTAAGGTTTGCATTCTTAATCTTGCTGGTGCTGCAGTGGGTCAGGAGCTCACAGCCTGCAGGCACAACACATCTTGCCTGCCTGCCCTCAGGATGGGTGCCTTTGAAGCACTGAGCTAATGCTTTACCACTCCTGTGGTGCTGGCCCTCACTTCTCTGCTTCTGGCTGTGCCAGAGGCCCTGCTCAGGGGCTCACAGAGCAGGCCTGCATAGGGAAAAAACAAATCAATAAATAAGCCTTAGTGTTGTGCTGAAAACCGTGGAAATGCTCAGGAGTTAGTGGTGGGTTGGTGTGTGCTCCTGTCTCCTACCTCCAAGTTTCCTCTCTCCTGACATTCTTTCTCATGTGTTTTAGAGTCTATCCCAGCAGAACATCAAAGTGACCAAGGTCTCAGGTGCCATGGCTGCCAAGGCTAATGCCCCACTGCCTGTGGGCAAGGGGGTGAAAGCTGCTGCTGGCCCTGGTGTGAGCAGAGTGTCCCAGAGCTCAATCAACTCCTCGGAGCAGGATGTGCCAGCCCGAGAGGTAATGACAGAGAGACTGAAATGGGGAGGGAGTTTCCCAGGGAAAAGTTGGCAGAGGGTTCTGCTGGGGGCCGGGGCCATGTCCCCAGCAAAGGGAGCATATTTGCAGATGGGGCAAGAGGAGGGTACTGCTCTGTTTTAACCACTGTTACTGCAGCATAATGTGACGCAGATGAGCAGAGGGTAACCCTGGCACCTTTGCTGTCCTTGCCTTACAGCCAGCTGGCTGGTTTCCTCCTCTTGTAGTAGTGGTGCTCTGGGCAGGCAGGAGTTGTCCGTATGGCTACAGCTGCCCATGGGAAAGGGGAAGGTGGGTTCTGTGTGCTTTGCATGAGAGATTATTGTGCTAACCTTGAATGAATTGGTGATATGAAGTGGAAAGTATGGCTGAAGAAGGGCTGAGGTGGTACTAGCCCATCTGCTTGTGAGCTGCTTTTTACAGTTTATAGACATGAGCAGTTGTTCTTTCTTCCAGATGTATTCTGTCTTCCTCTTCCTAGGCCCCCACTCCTTCTTGCCTAAAACAAATGGTTCCTGTGGGAAAAGCTTCCTCGGCCAATGCTGCTGCCCCGCAGGCTGCATCACTCCTGAGAAGTCCCACTGCCAAGTCAAGGAAACCAGGCCAGCAGCCAGCACAGGATGCCAAGCTGAGCCAGGCTGTGCCACCTGCCCAGGCAGAGGAGACCTCTGGCAGCAGCAGTTCCTCAGACAGTGATGAGGAGATGATGCCCAAGCAGCCACCCAAATCTGGTCAGTTCTCCAAAAAAGGTGTTCTCAGTGCTGCTGGCCAGGCCAGGGTGGGGACAGTGTTCTGTTACCCTGTGGGAGATATCACCTTAATGTAGTGGTTGGAGAGGGGTTCCTCCTTTGCAGGGTGGCAGAATGCTCTTTCTTTGGAGACAGAAGGTCTTCTGGTAGCAGTAACTGCTGGATAGATGTGCTCAGCCCCAGGCAGCAGTGGTCAGTTTAATAGGCTGAGCTCTGCTCCTCCAGCAGGCTTGCTGCAGAAACCAGGAGGGACCCAGCCGGCCCACAGCTCCTCGTCAGAATCCAGTGAGGAGGAGGAGACATCAACAGCATCACAGGTATGGTACCTGAGCAGGCTGGGATTCTCTTAGGTCTTGCAACTGGTCTCTCAGAAGAAGAGAGAGAGGTTTGAATTCTTGGCCCAAGCAAGTGGTTTTGCCAGCACAAGAGTGGGAGTTCCCCAGTGCAGTGCTGTGAGCATCTAGAGGCTTTTCAACCTGAGATGCTTCCCCAGGCAGCTAGACCTTGGATTCAGGGCTCATGGTGCCTTCCCCAGGGAAAGGGATGGGAAGAGATGGTGCCTCGCAATGGTTAAACCAGGAGAACTGTTGCACAGTGCCAATAGCAGCATGAGTTTTTGTGGTGGGTTTTTTTTTTCCTCCTTCCACTTTTATTTGTAAGTTCAGCCATGTCCAAGCCATTAAATTTCCTTTGTAAGTAACGTGCAGGGCGTGCAGCACATCTGCAGTGCATTAGCTGTGCTTGGGTGCATGCTAATGGCCAGGAGCCTCCCCCAAGCCCGCTTTGCTGGGCGAGAACAAAGAGGAGAACCTCTCATCATCAGCTCTTGCTGCTGTCAGCTCTGTTGGTGCTGGCCTCTTGCCTGGCAGCCCTGGCCTCTGCAGGGCTGGCTGAGTGGTGCAGGATCACTCTGTGGGTGGCCAAAGGTGGGCCCTGCTCTCAGGAGTATGGGGGCAACAGCAGCAGAGACAGATCTGTGTGTCTGGTGTGGAAAAGCCTCGCCTGCTGTGAGTCCTCAGTGTCTGTACTGTTTCAGTCCCTCCTTACAGGCTACCAGGGCCTCTCCAGGACTCCAGCAGCACCCCAAGCACCAAAGACAGTTCCACCCCAGCCTGTAGGCAAAGCAGGGCAGGGAAAAAACTCCTTTGCCAAGACCTCTGTGAACACAGCCCTGGCCGACAGCGACAGCAGTGACTGTGACTCTGACACAGACATCGACCAGGTGGCTGCGAACCACAAAGCAGGTGGGTCTCCTTTGGCAAGGTCGGGAATCTGGTTGGCCCAGAAGCCAGGCTGTGCTGGCACAAGAAGGTGCTACTGGGAAAAGGCCCTGTTTCCAGTATGTCTTCGCTGCAGAGTCCAGCAGCGGGGAGTGCTGCTGCCATCTACTGGCCGCTGCACTCCCCTCTGCCTTGGCCACTTCCAAGTTCTCCTTTAACTGCAATAATTAATGCAGTTAATGGGAGCAAGTAGGCCTCTCCCTGAAACTGGTGCACACTGTGTTGGTGTGCTGCAGTAGTGGTGGCTTCTAGTATGGGTTTCAGTGCTGATCAAAGAACATCTGCTGTACAGTGCTGGCATTCAAGCCTCCCCTTGATCTTTCTGGACTCTGTAGCAGGTCTGGAGGGCAGAATAGGGGAAGCAAGTGGGAAGATTTATGAAGAAGCAGACTGTACTGCCATTTTCCTGTTGTCCTGGTTTGTTGGCAAATTGTAAAACTTGGAGCTGGAAGCAATTTCTGCTCCAGTGTGACCTTTGCACCTTCAGATGAGCTCCGGTCTGGCTGTGACCTCTAGCCCACTCTGGAGGCTCACATGGCTCTCTTGGCCTCTTGGGCACATCACTAAGTTGTGCAAAGGGATGTTGAGGAGGTCAGGACTTTATATAGGTTAAAGAAGGCACAAGTGCTGAGAAATAGGCTAGTGGTGGTGGTTAAACATGATCGTGTAGATACTTCTCCACCCTGGGAAGTCCCTATGTTCTGGGGAAGGACAGCTCTGTGTTCGCCCGTTTTGTGCTACAGTTTCTTCCAGTCAAACAGCCAAAACTGTTGTGGCTGCTGCCACCCACTTCCCTCATCAGATACTTGATCTCTGGCTGAGGCATCTTTCTCTGCTGCAGGTGGGATGGCTACAAATTCTGCTTTTGGGCAGAGAATTGGGTGCACCTCTTGAAACATGGATTTCCATCCTCCAGTATGTGTATGGTTTATGTAATGTCTGCTCTCTGAGTTGTCTTCTCTCTCATCACTCTTTCTGCAGAAAACAACCCCCCTCCAGGGCAGGAAGCTGCAGGAGCCTCCAACAAGGAGAAGGTGGTAGGAAAAACAGAGACAGGTCATGCCAGCCCCAAACCTTCCCCATTGAAGAAAGCCCTGGCTGTGAAAGAGAATGATGTTGGGGAAAAAGGGGCACAAGTGACCCCAGCATCACATGCACCACTCTCCATCCCACAGTCAGAGGAATCAAACTCAGGGTGCGAAACCAAGGTGGCCACTGCTGCCAGAGTTCCTGCAGTGCAAACACTGGAAGGGTTGGAACCGAAGAAGAAGAAGAAAAAGGAGAAAAAAGAAAAGAAGAAACCGTCCTCCACAGCAGACAAGGCTGTGAAAACATCAAAGAGCAAAGACAAAGAGAACAAGAAACAGAAAACGTCTCAGAAGCGGAAACGGCCAGAAGAGAATGAGGCTGCTGGGCAGCCCAAGGAGAAGAAGCAGAAAGGACAAGCTAATGAAGAAGTACACAAGAAGAAAAAGAAGAAAGCAGCTGGTGATGTGGAGAAGCTGCCAGGCAGCAAGGAAAAGAAAAAAACAGCTAAAAGTAAGTGTTGCTCACTGGGGGGGGGGGGGGTTCTATTTGCAACAGGTTCTTGCAGCTGCTGCTGCATGTTCAGCCTCTGGTGTGGGGCCTTGCAGGTAGCAACCACTTTCCTGTTAACTTCCTGCTTGGCTGATTCCCTCTTGGCACACCAAAACCAGTACCAGTTTAACACCCCACTGAAGTGTTTTCCTGCAGTCTTGGCACCAGGTCCTGTTGCAGGTAGCAAGCTGGGCTCTCCCTCCCTTCTCTCCTGCTCCTGTCACAGTGGGAGCTGTTAATACCCATGCTGATCCTTGCTGCTTGCAGAGCAAGGCATGACCTGTCCCTCCAAGGCTTTCTCCTTTCTGGCCTTTACCCTGTCTAGCTGAGGGCTGGCAGAGGGTGGAGGTGAGTCTGCATTGAACCTCCTGAGGCCTCTTTGTCCCCATTGCATGGCATGCTCCGGGCTGTGGGGAACTCTAGGTGTCAGCCATGGGGCTGTGCTCCATATCTGCAGAGCAGATTGGCTCTGCTAACCCCCTGGCTGCCCTGGCTCCTCTGTGGCAGACAACCCAGAGCTAACCCAGTGTCTGGGCATGGCAGGCAGAAGGTTCCTGACATGCTGTGGGCACAGCAGAGGAAGCCCAGCCTTCACATGAGCATGGCTGGGCCCTTGCTGCCAGCCTCTTAAAAAGAGATCAGCCTTGAAACCTGCACTGGCGGCTACTGCCACTCCTGTGGGGCAGCGGTGCCCCTTTCTGACCCCACCTGATCTGTGCCTGTGCTGCAGCAGGTTGAGCAGCTCATATGAGAGACTTTACTTGAGTCTATTGCTGCTGCTTTTAAACCCCTGGAGAAAGAGGAGGATGGTACCAGCCTCCTGCTCCTCGCTCCTAATTGTTTCCTGCCCCTCTTGTCTGCACGTCTCCATAATGCTCTGTTTGCTGCCCTAATGCAAAGGCAATCTTTTCTTTGCAGTGCAGACTGCATTTGCAAGTCAGAGCTGGTTCTGTACTGGATCTTGTAGTCTTTTTTGGTTTGGTTTTGTTGGGGTTTTTTTTATTTGCTTTTTTTTAAGGGTGATGGAATGGGTGGGCCAGATCTGCTGGGGCTTCTGTTCTGCAGAGGTGCAGCCCTTCATTTTTGAGGAGGCAGGTTCATCTGCCATCCCTTGTGTGGGCTTTTGCACAAGGGTGACCTGGAGCCTTTTGGAGCGTTTACGCTGAGTTGAACCTTGTGTCCATCCTGTGTTAATAGCTCCCCCTGCTCTCAGTTCTGGCATGTGCTATTCCAGCACTGAAGCAGTTCCTTAGAGTGGGTGAGCAGCAGGAGGTGGAAAGAAGGGGATCCTGTTAATTCTGGGCACGCATTTGCACAGGTGTTGGGATCCAACCCCTTTGGCTCAGAGGTGCTGGAGAAGGAGCCCTGGGTGCAGCTGCTTTGCAGCTGGTGAGTAGCCTCACCCAGCTACTGCTCTGGAAAGCTTGCACAGGTTTAGATTTGTTCAAAAACTTCCTGGGCATGCTGCTGCTACTCTGGGCTCCACCTCAGAGGCTGACAACATTAAAGTCCCTCTCCTAGTTTTCTTTTTTTCCTCTCCCAGAAAAAAAGACTGCAAAAGAAAAGAAGAGCAAAAAGGCATCTTTGGAAGGGGAGCTGATAGGAGATGGCTCTGCTGAGGTTCACAAGAAGAAGAAAAAGGTTTGTGCAAGCCCTTGGGATGAGGTACCATAGGAAAGGCTGTTTTGAACTGGGGGTTGTGATGCTTCTCCATGCAGCACAGCAGGCTGGAGAGGAACAGTGCCATGTCCCAGCCTTGCTGGCAGTACAGGGGAGGCTGCAGTTAAATGTGCCTCGTCTTGAGACACCATGGCCTTTGGTTGGGATTAGGGTGGCTCAAGGAGGGGCTTGTTCCTGTATTGCTCCCCCATGTGAGATCCTTTTTCCTAGAAGGGTCAGATGCAGGGACCCATTTGGTGGCAGAGAACCTGCCCAAGCAGTAAGTGCTCTTCTTCAGCTGTCCATTCATTGAGTTGTTTTCAGCAGAAATGAGCTCCTGAGGACTAGGAAGGGGGGCAGAGAGAAACCATGGGGTGTTCCTTGTAATGGCTGCGTCCCTGTGGAGATCATAGCCAAGAAGGCTCTTTGGCTAGTGGCTTTTCATGTTTGTGGTGTAGATGACACTGATCTAGTTTTTCACACTTTTCTTTTTAGAAGAAGAAAACAGCTGAGCCTGAAGGATTGTGAGAAGGTACATGGCCCGTGGGGACTGTCAGTTGGTGCCTCTGAGCAGCAATATCCTTGGCCAAGTTCAGTACTCCTGGGAAGTCTTGGGAAGACAGTGTGCCCTCCGAGTGCCCTCGGAGTGTCTGCTGAGCCAGCCTGGCTTTAGGTTAGAGGGCCAGGGAGTGCAGCAGAGTAAGAACAGTCGTGTAACAGTGTGCTGGCTCCTCTGGATGTGGTTGACCTCAACTCTTTAGCTGCTGAGAACTGAATGTTCAGCCTGGATGTGGCTGTCCTCTGTCATCAGCAGAGATAAATGGCCTCTGGCAGTGTCTGTCTTTCCCTGCTGACCACAGGGAGCTTGGAAAAGGAATGTGGATTAGATGATGGTGATGATGCAGCCACCTGGAGGTGGACCAGATGACTCTGCCCTGGCTCTGCTCGGCTGTAAGGCTGTTACTCTTCCCCCCCACCCCTAACTCTTAAATCCTCTCCCCAAAGGTACTGCATCCCTGTGATTAAGGATTTGTGGGTGAAGATCAAACAGAAGAGAGGAAAAGGAAGATGATCAGGAGAATTCCAACTTTTTTTTCTAAATAATAATTTATAACTTCTTTTAACTGTGACTTTTAGAGCAGAGCAGTGTAACTTTCTGCCTCCTGCCCTGCTGGGGCATAGAGACTCCTCCTGATGGCTCATCTGTTGCACAAACTGAACTGAACTGAATTGAAGGAGGCAGGTTGACCAGAGAGGAGACACCTTGTATAAACTGTTTTTCTCCTAGTTGATACTCAGCCATCTCTTTCTCCTCACAGAGCTATATTTTTAAAGATAAACTTTTACCTTTTTGTTGGTTTCGTTTTGTTTTGTTTTTTTGTCTCCCCCTCCTCCCCCTGTGAAATGTGGTTATCAGTCCTTTTGCTACTATGGAAGAGAACTCTTCGGTTTACTTTTTATTCTAACGACAGCAGTGATTTTTCGTGTCCCTGGATTTGCACTGAACAGCTGTGTCCAGAAGCTGTTCTTAGCCAAGGCAGCATAATCTTTTGTCGTTTTTTATGGGATACAAAATAAAAAGGAAAAAGGTGAGATTTTGCTTCAGCTGCTTGCAAATGAAAGGAGGTGGCCATGGGCAGCTTGTGTTTCTCCTGCCATTCTGGGCAGCCTGCTCCAGGCTCTGGGGAGAACAGAGCTTTCTTGTGCCACCCTCTTCAGGGGGTTGCTTTCCTCTCCCCTCAAACTGTGATTCACCTAAAAGTGACTTCAGCCTCCCAAGCCATGCTGGGATGCCAGGGAGATTAAGTGATGCACCAGGAACAGGGCAAGGAATATGTATGGTCCTGGATGGGCACACGGATGTCCAATGGTCTTCACAGAGTTGTTTTGTTTTTTTCCATTTTTTCTTAAGGTTCATTTATTTTTATCCTAGGACAGCTGCCAACTGTTTGCAAGTACCCTGCTAAAATTGCTTACAAGAATTTCTTACTTTATTGAAATCAGATACATTCAGAAAAATTAGAAGCCCTCTGCCCATTTTATCCACTGCTGCAGCTGCTTCAGTGGAAGGCAAAAGCTGAACATCTATCTATAAAATGGAGCACTTCCCAGTAAAACCCCTTTAATTCTTCTCTTAGGTCTTCAACCTACAGGCATCAGTGAAGAAGCTGGTGGAGGTTATTTTGCTGCTTTTAATGCTCATTAGGTGTAAGCAAAGTGTTAGGGGTGTGTTCTTTAGCTGGGGTTAGCTCTGTGCAGGCCCCTGCCTGGGTGCTGGGGGATGCTGATGAGTAAAAAGGAACAGATTTATGGGTCTAATATCACTGAAATAATTTTCCAGCCTGCTTTACCCATCCTCTCAGGGGTCACTTTGGCTCTAGCACTGATTCTGGGGACACCCTGTCTGGTGCCCTGTAGCAGGTGAAGGGCTGCATTCTATGGCTTGAGGGGCAGGGTTGCAGGGGGGTGGCTGCTGTCGGTCACTTGGGAAAGCCAGGTAAGAGCAGAAATGCTATTAGAGCAAGAAAATCAAACGTGTGCTGGGATGATGAAGAGAAGATGGGCATCTGCTGGCATCCTCTTCTACTCGCCTGCTCAGGGGGAAAGAGAAGAGACAGTAAGATACTTCCACAACTTCCCAGGCTGCTTTTCTGTCTCCACCATGTCCACCTCCTCAGCAGTGTTCTGGTGCTGCCCTGGCTCTTGTGGATTGGCCTGTACCTTCCCCTGTCTCCCCACTGTGCCCCAGCCCCCAGGGATTTCCACTTTCTGGTCTCACAGCTGCTTGAACGCTCACCTTTCTCAGCACCCAAACTGAGCATGTCCACCCCAGAGAAGATCACTTCTGGCTCCTTGGTGGCAGCAGCAGTGAGATCTGCAAAGGGAGGGGAGGATGGAGGTGCTGGAGCCCTGGAGCTGCTCCATTGCCCCCACCATTCTGGGAGCAGTGAGGAAGAGGCTGCACCCACCCAGGGGTTTGGGAACAAGGAGGGGCTCAGGGAAAACCTTGACTCTGTGCCTCAGCTCTAGCTGCAGCTCCTGCTGGAGGGCTGTAGTTTTTAAGATCACCTCCAGCCCTAACACACTGGTACCAAAGAGGGGTGACGTGTTCTGTCTCTCAGGCATCTTCCCTGGCAGCTCTCCTCCTCCTTGATCTCCACAAAACTGGGGTGCCACACACACTGCTCATTCCTCTCGCCCATCCCCTTCCCTCTGACCTACCAGGGCAGTCCAGCTTTCCCCGAGTGGCAGTGCCCTCAATCCTGGTGCCATTTCTGTAGGAGCACCAGCAGTAGCCCGTGGCAAAATAGCACTGCTTGGGCAGGTAGTCACCATTCTCATCACACTGTGGGCGGAACCGACCCGGATGGACATCCCCAAAATTGGCCTCTGCCTGGCATTTAGTTTGCACTAGGGCAATAAAAACAAAGGGGGAGACACTGTGAGCCCCCCCAGATTGCCTTGGTGAGGGGATTTTCACCCAGAAGCAGTTTAAAATAAAGTTCAAATGTGACCAAGCTCCCCCTCCCACCCCGTGACCTTTGTAAAGCTCTGGGGCTAGATGAGGACTGAGGATTTGGTGTGGTGCTTTGGCTTTCCCCAAAAAGCCAGACCCAACCCTCCCCAGCTCAGCAGCCCTCACAATACCTTTCTCTGCTGGGATTGCCTTGTGCTCCTCCGACTTGGGGTTCTTGGCCATTTCAAACAGCAGCCACTTGTGCATCCAGGATTCAAAGGACTGCAACAAGGAGAATTGGCATGTTAACCGCAGCAGGGGTACATGCACCAGGAGGGAATGTCAAGCTCCAGCTTGGGCCAAGAAAGGTCATAAGTACCACCAGCTTGGGATGGGAGTAACCTAAGCCTGGCTTAAGCAGAACTTTGTTTTTCCAGGTGGGGCACCCCCAGACCCTCCCCAAAGCAGTGTGTTCCTAGAAGGGAAAGAGCAAACAAGCACTGACCTTCCAGTCCACATCAGTCATAGTCTTCTTCAGGCTCTTCAGGTTGTCCATTAGGTTGTGCTTCAGCTCTGGGAACATCTTACTGGGATCTGCTTGCTGCAGTAACCATCATGGTGAGACATTGCAAAGAAAAATGAGATGTAGGGGATAAGCCCTGCTTGTATCAACCAGCCACGAGTTCCCACCAGCTCTGAGCACTCCAAGAGACAGTGAGTTGGAAGCAGAAGGTCCCATCACTGCCTGCAGCACAGCACAGGGGATAGCTATGGGGTTGGTGGGGGAGTGGGGGACCTTACCAGAAGCAGGTGCTTCACTTGGTCCTCAGTTTTGTTGCTGGGGGGGGGCATGTCCTCAAGAGAAAAGGCAAAGTGGCAGTGTGAGCATGAGGGCTAGCAGTAGGCCCCATAGGCAGCAGGCAACAGCCAGTGCCAAGCAGCAGTGGGCATCTCTTACCATGATGTCTACAGAGGGGACAAGAGGCAGGACCTTCACAGCCATGGGTGTGTTCACCATGGCCATCTTCATCTTATTCACCGGCTTGGCACCTGTCAAGGAAGGAATGGTGTGGTGAGGAGCACCAGGTTAAGTGGTGCAGTGGGGACTTGTCCCCTCTCCCCAGCCCCCCCCCCCCCCCCCCCCCCCCCCCCCCCCCGTGCTGGTGTCTGTGGGGCTACTGACTGGCAGGCAGCTTCTTCTGCAGTGCTTCCAGTTGCAGGGCCTGGGAAGTCTTGGTCAGCTTGCTGATCTGCCCGCTCTGCTGGTAGACGAAGTAGACGGTGACAGCCTGGCCAACGATTAGCAGTGCCACTAGGATGGAGAGTGTGGAGAGGGCAGCTTTGCGACCCAGTGCAGACCTGCAAGACAGAGGGGGAGCTCATCCTCAATTGCCAGCAACAGGAGATGTCCTCATACCCTGACATCACTGCCCCTCAAACATCCCTCCTTCAGCAGCCCGTGTCACCTCCCTGCAGTGCCCCAAACTCCCACCTCCCAGGGAGTTTGCAGGCATACAAATGCAAATTCCTTGATCTGGGCATGCAGAAGTGAAACCTCGGTGTGAAGGTGACTCCTCAGTTCTGGGGGAACTGAAACCCACTTTGGGGGTGGGGGACCCGGGGAGGATGTCGTCACATGGGGGCTGCTGGCAGGGCACTGGCAGGGGACTTAGGGGCATGGCATCACCTGTTATGGGGTGATGAAGCCACCTAAGCCTCACTGCTCTTGAGGGCAGAGGACCTCTCTCGTGGGATATTGGACTGCACTTAATTTTTCAAATGTTGTTCAAAAAGCAGAGGTGCGGGGCACCCCAAGTGCACCGACAGCGCGCAGGCATGGCAGCCTATGTGGCCGTCGCTGTGCCACCATTGCGCTCGGGTGCCCAGGGTAGGCAAAGCCGAGCTCCGGGGGCTGCCCGGTGTGCTACCAAGGGCTCCCTGGGCCATGTCCTGCCCCGCCGGGGTAAACGGGCCGCTGGCGGGCTGCAGCGGCACCCCAAGGAGCCAGCTGGGGGCACTCATGGGTGCGGTGCCTCGCGGCTGCCACGGCTACTGCAGGCGGAGGCCGGAGCTGAGACTTGCTGCCCAGGTGTCTGCCTGGTGACTGATGATGTCAGCTCTCCCGGGCTTCTGATTGGCTGAAAGAGTTTGGGGAAAGCCCCCACGGGGGTTGGGAGGTGGGGACTGGCTAGGTGGCCCCACAAAGCTGCGATTTGTCCTCACCTGTCCGGTAGCTATCCTCTGCTCCGCCTGCTCCATAGCCACACCCGAGCCCGCCTGCCCCATAGCCACGGAGGTCCCTGCCCACCATGGTTCTAACTGCCTGCCCCGTAGAGGTGCCGTGCCCTCATCTGCTCCATAGCTGCGTTGTGAACCTCCCCACCCCATAGCCGCGCCATGCCCTGTCCACCGTAGAGATCCAGTGACCCCATAGTGACCACCCCTTTCCACCCCCATTGCATTTCCACCCCGTGCCCTTGCCTGCCCCACAGCCCTGCTCCAGCCCCTTCACAGTCCCCCCCGGTGCCCCCCCCCACCTTCTGCCCCACAGTCACTCTATGCGTCCATGGCCCAACTGTACCCATGCGATACCCCCTCTGCCCCACATCCCCATCGTGCTTTGCCCTCTCCATGTTCCATGGACCCCACACCCCCGTGCCCCAATCCTCATCCCCCCAATAGCAGCACCTTTGTGTGTCCCCCACACTGAGCACGCCGCTGCCGCGGTCAGAGATGAGGTCCCGCTGTTCCTCGGCCATGGCTCTGCTCTCAGCAACCCGATCAGCAGTGAATGCCCCGAGCCCCACAGCTGGAAATACCCCTAGTCCTCACCCTCGCACCCCCGGGGAGGGGGGGTGTCTAAAAAAAAAGCCTCATTGGCTGTGGGTATGTGCATCACCAGTTGCCAGGCAGACCTCTGCTCACCAGGTCTCCGATTCGGAAATAATGCTGGATCTGCCCATGAACACCAATGACCACTCTATGGGGCATTGCTCCCCACCCCACTGCCATCGACAAGCCACAGTGCCCAGACCAGTGACACCTGGTGCCATGGGCCTGGGGGATCTGGAGAGGCAAGAGGTGGGATAAGGGGGCAGGAGATGAGAGGACAAGGAGGTGAGGATGTCAAGAGGGAAGGAGCAACATGTGAGGAGGGAGGTGGGATCAGTGTTGAGATGCTGAGGCGGGGTACAGAGGGTGGGATGCCATGGGGAGGGATCCCCCTACCAAAGGCTGAGCAAGATGCCCCATAGGGACATGTCAGGTTACACCTCTTCTCAGTCACCTTCATTGCCAGGGGAAAGCTGCACTTCAGCCCAAACTCCTACCTCAAGGGTCACTCTGGAACATCCCTGGGTGGGGGCACTTGGACAACACCTCTGGGCTGAGGGG
>VYZU01040457.1:0-19169 GCA_013401355.1 Ceyx cyanopectus | reverse complement strand
GGACACCAAGAGCTGCACATCAGTCGGATGCAGTGTGTGTGTTGCAGGGTGTGTCCAGGCTGTGATGGCCCTGAGAAAATAGGAATGAAACTTCAACAGTGGATTTATAGGAAATCTGGAGACTGGAGGGAGTGAGAGTTGCCTACCATACCAATCAGGGAGGTAACATCCCAAAGACAGACAAAAAACCTCTCTGGGTTGACTGACCTACTTGAGAGAAGTTTGAATTTGAATTCCCAGCACATGCAGGCAGTGAAAAGACATCCCCGTGAAATCTGTTCTTGGCAAGGCCACGTACCTTGTGTCTACCCACCAGCAGATGCCACAGGGTAGGCTGGAAACATGAGCAGCAAGGCAAATACTATTGCTTTTATCTCTTTGGAGCCAAAATGTGTCCTTGGGATAATCCATTCTGTATAACTCAGAGCCTAGGAATTCATTTAGGGATGTCTGTGTAGTGTTCATGAGATGTTTTGATTAGATGAGAGCTGTTTCCTGGTGTTGCTGTAGTCTGGATGGTCCTGTGTTGCCAGACACTTGGATATCTGCTGCTTGCTGACTGTAATTAATTACTTACTCAAAGGGAACATCATTAAGAAGCTTCCAAGGAAGACTGCAGTCTTTGTCAATGACACAGCCATCTTCTGTGTGGAGCTGGACAACGACTGCCAGAGCATCCAGTGGCTGAAAAACAAAGAAGAGGTGAAAGCCAGTGATCGAATCTCCATCACCTGCTCTGGCAAGCAGCACACCATGATCATCCGAGAGTGCAGGGTGGAAGATGCTGGGGAGATTGCCTTCCTGGCTGATGAAAGCAGGACGTCCACCCAGTTCACTGTGACCAGTAAGTTTCACTTTTATTTGGCCTTGATGTTGGGTCTTCCCCAGTAAGTGCAGGTGTTCCCATGGTAGCCCTGGGTACCATCGTGGCAAGCTTGCTGTCCAAAGACAGCAAAAGGTTTGATGTCTGACACAAAAAGTCAACAGCCTGAATACTTCTGTACTTATTTGTGTAATGAAGGAAAAGTGTACTAGAATATTTCCTATTTTTACACTTTGTGTCTCTGGCTGCTGAAAGAATCCTGTGCACTCAGTCCCCATCTTTTTCACGTGGCTGGATGAGATGAGTGTTGCCTGTTCCAACAGGCAAGGAGTGTTTGTATGTTATTTGCTCATCTTGTTACTATGCTGGTTTTACAGTTGGGTAAACTGAGGCAGAGCAGCTCAGTTGTGCCAGAGTTCAGTCTTTAGACTCTGGTTTAATAAGGAAGAGCTTTTAATCCACTGTAAGCTCTCTTTTATTTGGTGAGGCACAGTGACTTTTCCACTCTGAAATGAACTTCTTGCTCTGTTTTTGTTTGGTTGTTTGACTATTTGTGTTTTGTTTGTTTTCTCTTCTTTGTGCAGCGCCCAAAAAACCTCCCACCCAACCCCCAGCTGACCCTGTGGTGAAAAATAAAACAGAAACCTCAGTGACACTAGCCTGGTCCCCTCCCAGGATGGACCGTCCCATTCCAGTCGATGGCTACATCGTGGAACGCAAGAAGCTCAGTGGCTTTACCTGGGTCAGGTGCCATGAGTCTCCTGTTCCTGCCTCAGAGTTCACAGTCAACAACCTGTCAGAAGAGGCTGATTATCAGTTCAGAGTGTCTGCAGTCAATGCCTATGGACAGAGCCCCTACCTGGAGTTCCCAGGGAGCGTGCACCTTGGTGAGCACAAAACTATCACTGAATGGTTTGGAAAGGACCTTAAAGACCTTCTAGTTCCAACCCCCTGCAATAGGCAGGGACACTTTCCACTCAACCAGGCTGCTCAGAGCCCCATCCAACCTGGCTTTGACCACTTCCAGGGATGAGGCATCCACAGCCTGTGCTTTAGGGTTTTATTCTCATGTCTTGTTTACCTCCAACACTTTATTCTTAGGAAGAACTGTTCTCCAGCATTGGCAGTCTTGTGTCCTTTATCTCAAAGATGTATCATCTTCCTTCTGCAGAACCAGTCCTGGCTGTGAAAACCCCCCTGACAAGCACTGAAGTTGTAGCTGGAGGGGATGCCCTGTTTACTGTTGACCTTACAAAGACATGTTCTGGCACCTGGTACCTTAATGGTCAAGTCTTACAGGAGAGTGAGACCTACATCATCAAGAGAACCCAAACTACTCACACCCTGACCATAAAGAACGTCACCAAGACTGATGATGGAGCTGAAGTCAGATTTGTTGCCAAGAATATTGACACCAGCACCAAGATGAGAGTGAAAGGTATTTTACTTGGATCATTCTCCTTTCTTCTTCCACTCAAGGGGCAGTTGCTCTTATCTCTGGGGCCTGAGGCTTTCACTGATGCCTGGTCTGCAGGAAATACCTGCAATTGCATCATAAAACTACTGTGGGTGCTGGTAATGACCTGGCTGTGACAGCAGAGATTTCAGAGTGGGCCAGTCTAGCCAGCTGACTGGTGTCTGAACTAGGAAGGTTAACAGCAGCTCAAGAATGTCTGTAGTTCATGCCCATCAGTCAGTGGATTTTGTCACCAAATCTACCCCTGAGTCACCTTCCACCTGTAATTTCAGCTCCAGGTCTTTCTGGCTGTAGTAGCCTTTCAAAAGTAAAGGAGCAATAATGACTATCAGAGTTGTATGTTCTTGGAGGTTCACTACACAGAGGTGTGTGATGCACAAGTTAGAAAGCTCCAGCTTTCTTCCATAAAATAATAGTAAAATCTCTATTTCCTCACATTGCATGGGAGAAGGTAATGAATAGACATAAATTCTGGAAGTGTGTGGTTGACTTTGGGTGGAAATCTCTCAAGAAACTTGTTTAGAGCATTATTAATTAGTAGAAAGTTGTAGGGCTTTTGTTTTTCTCAGTGACTCTGGCAATAGAACCAGATCAAGTCTCCTGAACTGGAAAAATCTGCTTGGTATCGTTGTGACTGTGAGGGCAGGCACAGCACCCAGGAACTCTGCAGAGACCTCACAGTCTGCAGCAGATTTACATCAGGGATCTGTTATCAGATCAATAACCAAGGCAATGTTTCCTGGCAGGTGCTGCAGTGAGATTTACCAACAAGAGCAGAGATCCAGAGAAGGTCTCTGCTCGGCTGCGGGAAGAAGCCAAACTGCAGGCTGAGCTTTCAGACACAGAAGCCACTGTGAAGTGGAGGAAGGATGGAAAAGAGCTGAAGACCAGTGAAAAATATGAACTTCAAACTGTAGGGAAGAAGCAGATCTTGAAAATTCGCAGCACTGCAGCAGAGGATGCTGGAGTTTATGAGTGTGTCTGTGAAGGGGATAAAATGCTCTTTCAGCTTTCAGTGAAAGGTATGAGAGAGACTGGGCTGCTCTGTGGCTCTAAACCAACAGAGTCACCTAGGGATAGAAAGAGGGAGTGCTCCAGAGCCTTAATTTTGGGTTTCTTTTCTCTGTCTCTCCCACTGCCTCTTTAGCATCACTTTTCATGCTTGGCAGATCTCCCTCCAGGTTGAATTGAAAGAGCTGAGGGATGTTTCCAAGTGCTTTTCACTGTAACATGGCTGTCAAAGGAGCAGTCAGTGCTGTTATTGACAGGCTGCAACTGAAACATCTGCTCTTTGTAGCTTGATTCCTGGAGAATCAGCTTTGATGCTTCTCATCCTTGTAGGACAAAGCTCACAAATGCTGTTCCCAGTGGTTTACCTCCCAGTGTCACCACCTTCTCCGTGTAAACCAGTCCCAGCTCACTGGTGAATCATTTGCTGTTAGGTCAGCTGGGCCTGGCACGTGGGCATCATGTGGCTGCTGAGGCACCATGGTGCTGAGCCACGGCCAGAAGTGTGTCACTTGCTGGGCCTCTTGCCCAAAAAACAGCCCAGCTAGAAAACACACTTGCCATTTATCACTGCAAACCTCTGCTGCCATGAGACTTCATGTGCCAGGAGTCCTCTGCCACCTGACCTCCTGCTGGGCTTGTGTTTTTCACTCTAGATTTCTGAGGAAGTGACAAGTACATGAATGAAGCCATGGGCTTTTTCTTTCCCTCAAAACTCTGTGGGCTGAGTTCCAGTAATGCTGGTGGTGAAGTGGATGTGGCTCTGAGGGAGGTGGTTTAGTGCTGGGTTAATGGTTGGACTCAGTGGTCTTGAAGATCCCTTTCAAACAGCTTCTGAGTCTATTGTGAACATGCCTATGTGGTCTCACATCTGTGTGAGGTATTAATCCACTCTGTGCACATATTTCCTGCTGCCCATGCAATTCTTTACCAGCACTGCTTGTCTATATTTTGTTTCAGCACTTGCAAAGTTCATAAACAGAGAGAGAAGTGGAGGAGTTGTCCAAGCTACCACTGGAAAACAGGCTGAATTTGTTTCCGAGACTTCTGAGGCCAACATCATGGTGAAGTGGTACAAAGATGGCAAAGAAATCACAGCCAGCAAGAAATTCACCATGGAAGATAAAGGAAAACTGCATAAGCTTGTGGCTTCGGCTGTGACAAAAGAAGATGAAGGAACATACACATGCAAAATTGGAGATGACACTCTGGTTTTTGACTTAAAAGTCTCAGGTGAGTTCCCAATGTGAATGTGGGATCAGAGTCTCTGTTAGAAACTCAGGACTTTGGTTGTTGTCTCACCAGATTTTGGGGGCAAGATTGTTCAGCCAAACTGTGCCAAACTCTGCCCCTTACTGTGGTCCTTATTCAATCCATAACAAGCAAGTTTAGTGATAAGTTTAAGAGTTTGAGAGTTGAGTGTCTTCTGCTCTTCCCAAAGGACACTGTGATCTCTGAGAGCTCCTTTTGCTACCATAGTGAAGCCATCAGGTCATGGCACGTGCCCATCAGTGTAAAGCACGTGGTTGTCAGGTCCAGCCCAGAAGGGAAAGGCTTGTCAGTGATGTGTTCCAGTGTGTTCCAACCCAGGATGGAGCCAGAGTATAAAATGACACAGGAATTTCTCTGTGAAATTCAATATCTGTGAAATTCAACTGATTCCATTTGTGCAGCCTGGTGGGAATCTTTCTTCACTGCTTTCCTGCCTTGTGCCTCGAGCTTAATTTTTAAGCCAGTCCTAAGGCAAACAAATGGAAGCCTCACTGAAGGCTTCTCGTGGCATGTGTCCATGCTGCAGTACAATGCAACTTACAGACAACAGCTGAGTGCTTGTGACCTTTCATGGTACATCCAAGTTGCTCTGGTGCTGCCCATCAGCTACCTGAAAACTTGTCAGATCCAACCAGGTTCTGTCTGAACTGGCCCCACAGGACAGTTTATAGGCTTAGATTTGTACAGTCTGATGAGAGTGATCCAAGATGGATTGACTGTGTGTTTCTGGGGCTGCTGTTGGCTGATCAAGTACAGAGGAGGGCTGCCCAAGGCTGGATACCTCACCTTTTGCTGCCCAGTTTGGGTGAAGCTCACTTGTCACTGCTGAGACAAAACATCCCATGGCTCAGGCAAAGGAAACTGGTATCTGCTGAATTGCTGCCTATCCCCACAAACTTTATGATGAACAAGGGTTGGGTTACAACCTCTTAACAACATCTTCACTAGGGCAACTTCCACCTCGTTTCAAGTGTCACCATAAACATTTTATAGGGTGCTAAGAAGCAGCACAGCACAGCCAGGATGGTCTTAGGGCAGGGATGTGCTCTGTATGGTAATGAGCTACACCCACAGCCTTAAACAGCAGGATTCTGGAGGCACCTAGTTATTTTTAAGAATAGATCTGTCCTAATAGTTTCAATATTTTTAATGGAATATTTGTTCTTGGTGCCACAGACATGCCTGGTAGTCTTGCTGCTGGTAGTGCAGCAATTGTTCTTGGGATCCTCAGTGACTGAAAGCAGCAGTTGCTGCTGAAAAAAAATGCAATGCTAAGCTAAGGTTGGTCCCAACCAGCAGCATGAAGAGGGTGGGATCCCTGATGTGCTCTTCAAACCACCCTGTGCAGAGCCTGGGCTGAGGTATCAAAGCAGGATCCTCTACTGCCTGTGCTCTGTGAGTTGTGAGCAGGTTGTGAGTTCTCCACCATGAAAACCAACCAGAAAGATGTGATGCTATTGTCTCATAAATTACCTTAGTCCTCTTGAAGTTGTAGAATATCTGGTAAGATATAAAATGAGGTGATCCCATAAGTACCTGTCTGAGGAATAATTAGTCCAGTGGGACTGATGGTGTGAGTACAGGGCTGCAAGAATGAAACACCTAAAGAAATCTCCTCATCACTTCTAACAAGACTTTGAGACTTCCTAAATCTCCTCAAAGCATCAATACTTATCCCCTAGAGTTTGCCTGATATCAGAAACAAGGAGCAGTGATTAAAGTGTCAACAACTTGAGGGTATCTCAGCTTGATTTAGAAGAGGGATGAGTGTGGTTGTAACTGAGAGCAATTATCTGAAGATCAGAGAAGAATTTGGCACCATCTGTCAGAAAGCTGGGCATCAGCATCCATGCTGTTGAGGAGACAAGAGCTGTGGATTAAAGCCCACGTTAGGTTTATGGGCTCCTGATGTTGGGCCAAGTTCTGCTCGTGGCTCTGTGCACACCCTGGTAACAGAAACCACCCTCTCTGAGCTCTGGAAGAGTTTCCATGCCTGGCTTCTGACAGGGGTGCAGAAAACATGCACATCAGCTAGGAATAGATCCATCTACAGCTTAATGAGGTCACAGTGTAGAGTTTAAGGGTTCATCAATACCCAGCACCTAAACTGGGGACCATAATGTCCTACCAGTCTGGGGACTGGAAAGCTGGACAATGGGCTCCCAGCAGAGGGAGGGACTTTGCCTCATGAGGACAGTTTGTTGTCACAACTGTCAACACTCCATCACAGCACCAGTGCCCTCAGCACCATGCACACCCCTCCAGGGGTGAAACTGGGTGAGCCCAGTGTGGCAATGAACTGATGCTCAGTAATGACTAGATCTCTTTGTGCTGACAAGCCTGAATCAAGGCAGCAACTGCTTTCTCTTTCCAGATGAAGCTATTAAGTTTGTTAACAAGCCCAAAACAACTCCAGAAATATCAGTCAGTCCTTCTGAAAAGCTGGAGCTGGTGTGTGAGGTGTCAGCAGCTGGTGGAGCTGTGGTGTGGAAGAAGGATCAAGCTGAGGTGAAGCAGGACCAGAGGACAACTCTTGTCTCCCAGGGGACACAACGCAAGCTCATCATCAAGAAGGTGACACAGCAAGACCAAGGGAGCTACACCTGTGAAACAAAGGATGACAGAACAACATTCCAAGTCAAGGTTAAAGGTGAGAAAATGCTAGAAATGCCAAAGAAAAAGTAATATTCCATTTTTGGGTAGTATCTTGGGTTTGGAGGATCAGCTCGCAACCTCTCTGGGGTGAAATACCTGAGGACAGGACTTGAGTTTTGGGTCAAGTGTCATATCAACAGTTTGTATGCACATTTTTGCAGCCATGCAAAAAAAAGGATGGACAAGGATAACTTCTACACATGTGACAATTAGCTGGTGTGGCTGCAGAAAAGCTGCAGAATCAGTGGGAGGCCATAGGAGGGGTGTAGGGACAGATGAAAGGGAAGGGGGAGGTGTTTGAAGAGCTCAGATTAGATGGAGAACGACTGAATTTCTGTGATTCAGAGAGACAGAAAAAGAGCAATGATTCCTGGACATGAGAATACAAGAACTGCTCCTTTCTGACTCCCTGGAAGCTTGGGGAGACATAGGAAGAGGAAACAAGAGGAAGGAGGGTTCAGACAGTTGCTGTTTGTGCTCTAAGTTCCAGATTCAAATCAGTGCTCAATTTGTGAGGTTTTTTTAAGTTTATCCCAGCATTCCTTTACATCTCCTGCCAGCAAAATAGAAATGAAGGTGTTTTCTTTTTACAATGGCTCATCATGGTACTATCTGTCAGGGGTAACTATGGTAAAAGAGGGGAAATGGATTAAATACTTGGAGAAACCACCTGCAAAAAGCTGTGTGTGACCACTGTGGCTTTGTTCCAGAGCCAGAAGATGTGTTTACAAACAAGAACAAGGTACAAAAGGAGGTGAAAGCTGCCCTGTCCCAAAATGCCACCCTGAGCTGTGAGGTGGCCCAGGAGCAGACTGAGGTGAAGTGGTACAAGGAGGGGAAACTGATCACCTCGAGCCAGAAGTTCAAGGTGGAGTCCAAGGGCAAATCCAGGTGCCTGGTGGTGTCTCAGCTGGAGAAGAAGGATGCTGGGGAGTACAGCTGTGAGGCTGCTGGCCAGAAGCTCACCTTCAAGATCCATGTCACAGGTGGGAGAAGATTCCCTGACTCATTCGTGTTCCTAGATTAGTTAGAAAAAGAGATATTACTTAGTAAGTGTTGTTCCTGTATCAGCCCATCAGCTCTTTGGGATCCCTGCTCTTTGTGGGGCACACAGGGTGTGAGCTGGGGCACTCAGGCTCTTTTCCATCACTTGCAGAGATCACTTTTGCTAGTTTCAGTGAGGGGTGGGGGTCAGGAAGGCTGATTTGAAAGGCATCTGTCAGCAAATGCAACATGGGAGTTGTTAGATCATAGGTAGAAAGCTGCCCATGCTCAGTGACTGCAGAGCTGGAGACAAAAGCACAGGAATCAAGTGCTTTTCCACTTGAATTTCTCCAGCTGAGGGCTATTCTTAGCTGTCTGCCTCAGAAACCAAGGGGTTTCAGTTCTCTCTGCAGCAGGATGACTTCATGGCTGGGCAGGGTAGGGTAACACTCCCCCAGTGTCTCCAGGGCAGTCCTTGCCTAGCTACTGGTGCTGTATTTCTGTGTACCCCTGCAAGGTGCCAGGCAGGCCCAGCACTGGCTGGAAGATGATCTAGTGTGAAAGTCAGGAGGGATTATGAGTACTCTGTGTGGTTGGCTCTTCTGCTGCAGAAATCCTCATCTTGCTACATTAGCCCAAAGTGCAGTGGCTTTCTGGGTCTTAATTTATCCCCTTGCCATGAGGTCAGAAAGGTTTTCAGGGTTCCAGGGCTCCACTGGGAGCACAAACCCTTCCCTGGCTGAGGGCAGCTTGAAGGTTAGATGCTTTCTGTGGAGTTTTGGGATGCAGCTGTGGGGTTTGGGCTTGAATATTCACAGAACCACCTGCTGCACACCTTGGGGTGAGCTGGGTGTGTAGCCAAAGGAGCTGATTCTTCAGCTCCACTGTTTCTGGAGTCATGGGATTCAGTGAAATCCTCATTTGAAAGGAGTCAGAGCTCAGTGTCCTGATAATGGTTTTCTTCAGTTCCAGTGGAATTTCACTCACTAACTGCAGCAGAGGGTGGAAATGTCATCTGAACCCTTAACTTGAAAATATGTTTAAAAAATAAATATATAGAGAGAGATTGAGAGAAAGAGGTTGTGAAGTCTCCTTCTCTGGAGACTTTCAACCCCTGCCTGGACACCATCCTGTGCACCATGCCCTGGGTGACCCTGCTTCAGCAGGGGGGTTGGATGAGATGATCTCCAGAGGTCCCTTCCAACCCCTCCCAGTCTGTTATTGAGCCAAATTACTGGCTTAATTTACAGAATTGTTTACATTAATTAAGAGAATTGGTCCCTTTGTTTTCTATCACTATAAAAAAAGTTTTCTACCAAAGGGCCAGAATGCAGAGGACAAGTAACTCCTCTGGATTATTCCTGCTCAGCTAACAGCTGGAATTCAGGTCCCACTGCCCCAGCCTGGTTTGTAGCTCATGTTTAGTTCACTCTGAGTGTTTCTGAAATGTTCCCACCTCTTCTGAACACAAACGAGTGTGTGCTTGAGCTCCTTTAGCTCTCAGAGTGCTGCTCAGTCTGCACTTGGCCTCTGGGGAGTTTTGCATCACCCAGCACAGGCCACACATGCTGCTGTGTGAAGTGACAATGACACCTCCTTGTGCTCCTCCTACAACCCACACAGAGCAGCTCAGGTTTAGAGCATAGAAACTGGGTTCCTCCTTCAGCCTGCTCCCTGCAGGACCCCTCTCCTTCCCCAGGTTGTGCAATGTTGATGGCAAACCTCATGGTGTGGCTTCCAGGATTACAAGGAGTGCCATGGTCAGCACTGGAGGAACTTGACCTCAACTTACCCTGCTCCTCACCCACCCAGGAGGCTGCTGCCACTCAAAGGACAGACATGACCTGTTGTGCAGAGCAGAAAGTCATCAAGGAGGAGAAAAGATGGCTGTGGGAAGGCAGGG
This sequence comes from Ceyx cyanopectus, assembly GCA_013401355.1. Taxonomy (NCBI): domain Eukaryota; kingdom Metazoa; phylum Chordata; class Aves; order Coraciiformes; family Alcedinidae; genus Ceyx; species Ceyx cyanopectus. The sequence continues at coordinate 9,047 of VYZU01040457.1, read as the reverse complement.
AGTGACTGAGGGGGGCACAGGTTATGGAAAGGGTTCATTGTGGCTGCCAGAGACAGAGAAGAATCTTTCCTTGCAAGTAACTTTGTTTTGTAGCTCTTTTTATCACCCAGAACAATGCACCCTCAAAACACAATCTGCATAATGATGGTACCTCTCCCATTAATATTCTCCTACACAAAACAGATGTTGTTTCCTAGTTGCAAGCTACTTATATCTGGCTTTTTTTTTTTTCCCCCTAATGTTCCCTTGTGTATTTTTCCTTTGTTTCAGAGCCAGAAGATGCATTTGCCAACAAGGACAAAGTGAAGAAAGAGGTGAAAGCTTCAGTATCAGAAAATGCCACCCTGAGCTGTGAGGTGGCCCAGGAGCAGACTGAGGTGAAGTGGTACAAGGAGGGGAAACTGATCACCTCGAGCCAGAAGTTCAAGGTGGAGTCCAAGGGCAAATCCAGGTGCCTGGTGGTGTCTCAGCTGGAGAAGAAGGATGCTGGGGAGTACAGCTGTGAGGCTGCTGGCCAGAAGCTCACCTTCAAGATCCATGTCACAGGTGGGAGAAGGTTCCTTGACCCATCATTCATGTTTCTAGAGTAGTTAGAAAAAGGGATATTACTCAGTAAATGTTGTTCCTGTAACACTTCAAACTTTTGGAGAAGTTCATTGGAAGGGACTGGATCTCAGGTGGAGATGGAACAGGGTTCAAAATACAGTTTTCTTTACATTTTTCATGTAAATCTTTACAAAACCCTTGAAACACAGAGCTGCATCCTTGGAAGACCTTTGGGAACTACCCCTCCGTGTTGGGAAAGGGCAGGTTGCACATCTCCAACCTCAGGCTGTGGTGCAATGGGAACAACTCTGCAGCACAGCTGCTTTTCCAGAGGGGATTTCAGAGCAGGTTGGTGGTGGAGCCTGGTTGGAGGTCTAGCTCATGGCTGCTCTCCTTTTCTTTCTCTTGGAAAGGCTTTTCTCAGCCTAAGAGGGGAATGTGGAAGCGAGGTCTGATAGATGTTAGGGTGTCATATAAATGGCACCTAGGGAAAGAACGTGTCATGGAAACTCATTCCCAGTGCACTGGGGTTGTAGAGAGAGAGAATGGATTCAGCTTTCCACCTTCCTGCTCACATCCTGATCCTCTCTCAGTGCATGATTAATGTGTCTCCTGGAGAGCAGGATGGACCAGCACAGCTCCTGCCTCTAAAAATGAATTGTCCCACACTCAGCTTCAACCAAACTGTCTCCTGCCTTGGCTGCACCCACCACACAATGCTCTTAGCAATCACCCAGGTGATCTTCTAGCTCATTGCCAGCAATGCATCCATCTTGCTGACATTTGTGGCCAAGCAACTAAAAGCTTGAACAAAAAGAACAAAATAAACCACACACAGAAAAAAAAAACCCCAACCAAACAAAACCAAACACAACAAAACCACCCAAAACCTCCACCAGAAATTGGCTCTGTCAGTATCTTCAGATGTCTCTTGTCAAGTCAGAGGTTTGACTTCCAGTGCTACCTCTAGGACACCATATGGGAATTGGGCAACATCTAACCTTGGAGATACTTGGAATTTCTCTTTCCTTTCAGAGCCAGAAGCTGTGTTTACAAACAAGGAGAAGGTGCAGAAAGAGGTGAAAGCTGCAGTGTCAGAAAATGCCACCCTGAGCTGTGAGGTGGCCCAGGAGCAGACTGAGGTGAAGTGGTACAAGGAGGGGAAACTGATCACCTCGAGCCAGAAGTTCAAGGTGGAGTCCAAGGGCAAATCCAGGTGCCTGGTGGTGTCTCAGCTGGAGAAGAAGGATGCTGGGGAGTACAGCTGTGAGGCTGCTGGCCAGAAACTCACCTTCAAGATCCAGGTCACAGGTGGGAGAAGGTTCCTTGACCCAATATTCATGTTTCTAGAGTAGTTAGGAAAAGGGATATTATTTAGTAAGTGTTTTTCCTGTAACACTTCAAACTTTCTTAGTTTCCACATTGCCATTTGGATCCACAGCAAGGTAGATACTGCCCAGTGAGGGCAGTTGGTTTGGGCAGTGACAACATCAATATTTTTCAAATGCTTGCCCAGACATCTCTAAAACTGATCTCATGTCAATCCTTTGATCAATCTCTTCTCCCTTTTCTGCACCCAGAGCCCAAAGCTGCGTTCATCAACCAGGAAAAGGTCCAGAAGGAGGTGAAAGCTGTCCTGATGGAAAGTGCCACCCTCAGCTGTGAGGTAGCAGAGGATGCAACCCAAGTGAAATGGTACAAGGATGGAAAACTGCTCCTTTCCTCCAGAAAATTCAAAATGGAAAGTGGGGGGAAAAGCCGGAGCCTGGTGATTGAGCAGCTGGAGAAGAGGGATGCTGGAGAATACATCTGTGAGGCTGCAGGCCAGAAGATGACCTTCAAATTGGAACCAACTGGTGAGGATTCACTTAAGGAACTCCATGTGTGGCTCAGAGGAAATCTGGAGATCCCCCCACCCAGTGGCCACAGTTTTCTCTGGAGCAACCACGTTGAAGAGCCACCTCACACATTAATTAAACCTTTTTATCTAGTGGTGTGGAGGTGGGAAATCTGCCTGAGGACTTCTTTAATTGGCTATGGAAATGCTACATCAGTTTTTGCTTGGGGTCTCCTTCACCCAAGCTTTTTAAGTGGTGAGGAACTGGAATTAGAAGTGGGAAGTTCTGAAGAGCAGAAAGAGAAAAGTGATAAGAAAAGCTGGTCTGCTGCTGGTTGTGCCCCAGACTGCCTAGTTTTGAGGCAAAACATTGTGCAAGGTAGACAAAAAGCCAAGAGAAAGGCATTAGAGCAAGGAAAAAAATAAGTAGGCCATAAATTCAGGTTTAGAATATTAATATTTCTTCTTCAGATATAAAAATCCTAAAAATGGGAGAGGAAATAATTCTGCAAGTCAGTTTCTAAGAAACCAGTTCTTTTGTGTGTGTGACCAGCAGATAAAATGTGTATTTCCATTTCCTTCCCTTTGCTGCTTTTCTAAGCAGAAGCTCCAGGTGCTTGACAGCTCCTTTTCCTTCTTCTCATTTACTAAAGGGTTGCTCCAGCCACAATTAGCCCAATTCCCTGGATTATGACAGATGATGGGGGAGCTTGTGGTGTGGGTTGGAGGGAGAGGGTAGTAGAAATGGCTGTGTCAAGGGTTTGTGATTTCAGTGCTCAGCTTTCTTATTTTAATGTCTTTTCTAGAACCAGAGGCTAAATTTGAAAAGAAAGTTGTCCTGAAAGAGCCTCTTGTTGTTCAAGAACATGAAAGCATCACACTGGCTACCTCAGTAACACCTGAAACTGCTGCAGTCAAGTGGTTCAAGGATGGGAAAGAAATCAAGGCGAGCAAGAAATATGAGATGAAGAGTGAGGGGCCATCCAGGGTGCTGACAGTGAACCTGGCTGAGAGCACTGACACTGCCACCTACACCTGCCAGACCAAGAGTGACAAGCAGGAATTCCAAGTACAGGTGAAAGGTGAGCAGAGAGCAGCAGTGCACAGGTTGGATCCCAGCCCGAGGGCTCCACTTGTCCCATGTGGTTGATGGAGGTGATGTCCAAGCTCTTGTCTAAAGCTGTTCCAACCTCAACTGCTGTGACTGTCCCACCATGGGCCACTTCAGTTCTCCTGCTTTCAAAGACCCAGTTTTTGTCCTTTCTGGCCACTCAGGGGAACAAGGAAGGCTGGGATGGGGGTTTTTCCTGGTGTTGGATCCTCACTCTCACCACACTGGTGAGTGGGGAAGAGCTAAGGCCCTGGGTTAGGAATTACAACTAGTGTGGTGACAGCAAGGAGAACCCAGGTGGGTGCTGGGGTTGGTTGGTTGATTTATTCATTTAAGTTGTCCACAACCACCCACTTCTCAGAACAGGTTTCTTGTCTTTTTTGTTTCTCATCATTCTTCTTTCTTCTGGATCTCAGAAATCCCAGTGAAGTTCACCAAAAAACTGGAAGCTGTTAATGCTGAGATTGGAGGCAGTGTCTCTCTGACCTGTGACCTGAGCCACTCCAAGGGGAAGGTGAAGTGGTGCAGGAATGGAGTAGAGATCAAACCCAGCAAACGTTTCCAGATACATGAGGAAGGGCTCAAAAGAACCCTGACAATAACAGGGATCCGGGCTGAGGATGAGGGAGAGTACTCCTGTGAGTCCAGAGATGACAAGAGCAGCATCACCATTGTCCCCAAAGGTATGTCTGTAATGGGGACAATGCTGGAGGGATCCTTGTGGTTTATCCTCAGTTGTTTCAGCTCCGCAAACATGGGTTTGTTCAGCTGTTTGTGCTGTCAGCAAAATACAAAACTCCCCCTCTTGGCTTCTGTGAAGAATATGATGATTTGGAGACCTGGTGAGCTCAGGTCTCAATATGTGGGCAAAATGACCTTCATGTTGTGTTTGAGGCTGGAATTAAGCATTCCAAATCTAAAATGGGATTTTTTTTCCCCTGCTCTTTGTTCCTGGGGTGCATTAAGAAGAGTGTGGCCAGCAGATCAAGGGAGGTTCTTCTCCCTCTCTGCTCTGCCCTAGCGAGGCCACCTCAAGAGTGTTATGCCCAGTTCTGGGCTCCCCAGTTTGAGAGACAAGGAACCACTGAAGAGAGTCCAGCAGAGGCTGGGGAGATGCTGAGGGGCTGGAGCATCTCTGTTCCAGGCCAGGCTGAGAGCCCTGGGGCTGTTCAGCTGGAGAAGAGCAACCTGAGAGGGGAGCTGAGCAATGCTGAGCAAGAGCTGAAGGGCCCTGGGAGGGGCAAGAGGATGGGGCCAGACTCTGGTCAGTGGTGCCCAGTGACCCTGCTGGAGCAGGGGGTAGCATCAGAGGATCTCCAGAGGTCCTTTCCAAGCTCTATCATGTTGGGATTCTGTAATTCTCTCTTCTGGCATCTTTCTACACAAACCTTAGAGGTGTTAAATGTGATGACACATTATAGTGATCACTTACACCAGTAATAATTGATGCTTCCAATAAAACCATCAAAGCTTTGGGCTCTTTGAAGGTGCTTACTCCACATCTCAAAGATAGGCTCTGAAATGTTTTATTCCCATCCACCAGCTCCCAGAGTGGTGAAGTTCCTCACAAGCCTCAGCAGTGTGGTGTGTGAGGAGGGCCAGGAGGCCGTGTTCAGATGCACCGTGTCCCCCAGTGATGCCCAGCTCACTTGGCTCAGGAATGGGGTCAAGATTGAAGCCAGCAAGAAGTTTGTGATCTCCCAGCAGGACACCAGCCACAGCCTGACCATCACTGACCTGACACTGGAAGATGCAGCTGAAATCTCAGCCAGGGCTGAGGGGGTAGAAAGCACAGCCAACCTCAGGGTGAGAGGTAAGAGGCAGCAGTGCTCCTTTGACAGCCTGTCACTGATTCCACCACCCATGTGGGGTTTTGTGGCCTTCCCTTTGAGTGTGGTAGGGAAGTTCAGCTCTCCTACCATTCAGTAGGTGTGCCCAGAATGCACTGGGACTGGAGGTACATGAGCCATCATTTAGTTTTCTCTGAAAGCTTGTTTTCTGGATTCTCTCTTCTCTTACTAATGTTTCTTCTCCTTTGACAGAGGCCTCAATCTCATTCAAGAAGAAACTGGAGCCAAGAACAGTTGAAGAGAGGGACACAGTGATCTTGGAGGTAGAGCTGACCAAGGCTGCAGAGGTGAAGTGGATGAGGAACAGCATTGTACTGAAGCCCAGTGAGAAGATAGAGATGAAAGCTGAGGGGATAAAGCACACCTTGGTGGTGAAGGACATCTCCTTTGCAGACAGGGGCTTCTACTGCTGTGAGACTCCTGATGACAAGACCCAGGCCAAGATCAATGTGGAAAGTAAGTGGGATGATATCTTCTAGAGTATTCCTGCTAAGCTGTTCATTTAATTGACAGACACCAGATGGTTGACAGGTACCTGCAGCAGGAGGAGACAGATGCTCTCTTTTGGAAGCCCTCAGGCTGCTTCCCAGCTGTCAGTGGGACATCTCCAACGTGTCCTTGTTGTTTCCACAGTGAGGCAGATCAAGCTGGTGAAAGGTCTTCAGCCCCTGCAAGTCCCTGAGAAAGGGACTGTCACCTTTGAGGTGGAGGTGTCACATGAGGACGTGGAAGGGACCTGGCAGAAGGATGGAGTCCGTCTGAAGCCTTCACCAACCATCAATGTTGGTGTCCAGGGGAAGAAACACTCACTGACTCTCTCTTCACTGACTCTTGAAGATGCAGGACTCATCTCCTTCAAAGCAGAGGGCATTCACACTTCAGGGAAGCTCACTGTCACAGGTACACACACCCCAAAGTCTCAGGCCAAGTTTTGTGTGGGACCATGGTTGTCAGACCATAGTTGTGGGTCCATGGGTTTCAGAGATGGGTATAAGTGGTGCTGAGGGCCATGGGGCAGTGGTGGACTTGGCACTGCTGGGTTAACAGTTGGACTTGGTCTTAAATCAGCCTAAATGACACTATGATGTTGTGCCAGACGGTCCTGGAGACCTAATTCCCCCTTAACTGGACTTTCCCTTCATTTTTTTTTCCATTTCTTTTCAGAACTGCCTGTGAGGATCAGCAAACCTTTGGCAGATGTCAGTGTAACTCAGAAGGACAAGGTCACTTTGGAGTGTGAGCTCTCCAGGCCCAATGCTGATGTGAAATGGTTCAAGGTACAAGAAACTGGGAGTGGTGGAATTTCAATTCCTGACTTTTGGAAGGGAATGAGAACCTTGAATGTCAATTCCAGAGGATGTGAGCCTGAGCCTTTACTTTCAGCTCTGTGCATTACTCTCTTGGCCTCATGTCCATTTACTTGCCCAGATCATCACTCTGTGGTATTTATTTGCTGGATGTGTTTATTGAGCTTGGGGTTCAGCTGATACTTGATTCTCCCCTGTAACAAGTGACAGGACAAGAGGAACCAGCCTCAAGTTGCTCCAGGGGAGGTTTAGGTTGGAGCTGAGGAACAATTTATTCCCAAAAAGTATTGTCCAGGTCTGTCCCAGGCTGCCCAGAGCAGTGGTGGAGTCTCCACCCTTGGGTTTCCAAGCCATGGAGATGTGGCATTGAGGGACATGGGTGACCTGGCAGTGCTGAGTTAGTGGTTGGTCTTGATGATCCTAAAGGTCTCTCCCAACCCAAATGATTCTGATTCCATGATACTTTCATGGGGATAACAGCATTTCTTCAAGGCAGTGTCTGAGGGTCTTTTTTCCACCCCCATGCAGTGCCAGTGGGTGCAGTAAGCACAGACCTGCATGTTTGGTTTGATCTCTACAGAAGTGGAAAAGTTGATGTGGTCTGGTTTGATTTTTTTCCCTTCCAGGATGGGAAGGAGCTCCAGCAAAGTAAAAAAGTGGGGATTATCTCCCAGGGAAATAAGAGAAGCCTCATTATTCACAAGTGTGAATATGAAGACCAGGGGACCTACACATGTGAGGCAGCTCAAGACAAGACATCAGCTACTCTGAAGGTCCACGGTATGTTTGATCAAGTAGGAATTCACATCATCTGCAGGAATTTTGACTACAGAGCAGGAGGCTCAGTCTGTGCATTTCTCAATTACACGTTCAGGATAATTTTCTGTTTCTAGACTGACAGAGAGCTGGGGGTGTCCAGCCTGGAGAAAGCAAGGCTCCAGGGAGACCTTATTGCAGCATTTCAGTATTTAAAGGAGGTCTATAAGAAAGATGAAGAGATGTTTTACCATGGCCTCCAGTGACAGGACAAGGGACAGTGGTTTTAAAGTGAAGGAGGGTAGATTCAGATTAGATATTGGGAAGGAATTCTTTACACTGAGGCTGGTGAGGCACCAGAACAGGTGGCTCAGGGAAGCTGTTGATGCCACATCCCTGGCAGTGTTCAAGGCCAGGTTGGATGGGGCTCTGAGCAACCTGCTCTAGTGGGAGGGTTGGAACTGGCTGAGCTTTAAAGTCCCTTCCAATCCAAACCATTCTATGATCTAAAAAGACAAATCAGCTCCTTATTTCTTACAAGATGCTGTCCTCATGTGGCCACTTGGGTTCAGCAGTATCTGTCCTGTTCCATTGCTCTGAACTCCCTCTTTCTCCTTCACTTTGTGGTTGGGATGGGTTGCTCTTGGAATGCTTGGCTCTTCTTCATCTGAGCTCTGGTCCTGCAGTCCATCCATCCAAGGTGGATTTCCTTTCAAAAGGAAAAAGCTGCAGCAGCACAGAAATATGGATATGAACAAGTGCAAAGCTGCAGAGTTCAAGGTGATTATCCTGATTTCAGGGGACTCCAAAGCAAAAGGTCCTGGCACTCAGGCAGGGGAGCATGCAGAGGAGCATGTGGATGGACTGGGTTAATGGTTGGATTTGATCATCTTGAAGGTTTTTTGCAAGCTAGATGATTATATGTGACAGATGATTTTCTAGTGACACAAGAGCTTGTAGGCTTGTGTTTATTTCCCTTGGCATCCTGAAAATCATCCTGCAGAGAGCTCCACTGTTAGCTGGTAATTCTACCTGTCACTTCCAGCATCAAAAGCATTTACAGTGGAGTTGATGAAGGAAATTACCCAGGAAGAGTAGAATGAAACAAGTCCCATTTCTTTTCCATTCAAGTAGAACACACCACAGTAAATTATGGAGAAAACCCAAATAAACATTCATCTCTGATTTCCCAGCCCGAGATATCAAGATTATTAAACCACTGGAAGATGTGGAGGTGAATGAATATGAGAGTGCATCTTTTGTCTGTGAGATTTCCCACGACGAGGTCCAAACCCAGTGGTACAAAAACGACAACAAGCTGAAGGCCGCCGACAATATCAAGATGCGTCAAGATGGTAGGACCAGAAAAGAGATTCTCCTCCTTGAGTGGGGGTGGGATGGAGCAGGTGCTGCTGGGAGAGACTAGAACAAAGTGCCTGACCTTCCATATCAAGTTAGGAAGGCAGAAAGTTCCCATTTTTTTCTGGGGTTGCAACTAAACTGGGACAGCAACACTGGGAACTTCAAATACAGCGAGTTTGGTGTCATCCCACCACCCCTGCTGCCAGCAGTGGGTAGGAATATAATCTGACAGTGGGTGGGATCCTTCTGTTTCAAGGAACTGGCTGCCCAGGGAGCTG
>VYZU01040373.1:0-10101 GCA_013401355.1 Ceyx cyanopectus | reverse complement strand
TAGCAATAACCTCTGCCATCTCCCTCAGCACTCGTGGGTGCATCCCATCAGGGCCCATAGATTTGCAGATGACCAGTCTGCTCAATTGGTCTCTAACCCAAGCCTCATCAAGAACTTCCTCCCTCCAGATTTCATCTGTGGTCTTGGAGACCTGGGACTCCTGGTAGCTGACCTTAGCAGTAAAGACCGAGGCAAAGGTGGCATACATACATCTCAAGCTAGCAGAGTGTGAATCCTGTATGTGGTGGTCTAAAATATCTATTTGTGTCTGCTTCTTTGCTCTTTAATTGTGACATTTATTAGCATAATAAATGTGTTATTAATTGATGGTACTGGAGAAAACAACTTCTGCTTTTGCACTGACAGCCAAAGTTGGTCCATTATAGTTGCATAGGCTGTGAAGGTGTCATTCTTAGCAAAGTAATTAGCCTGAAGAAGTGAAATATAGATACAGAAGTATCAAATGCTAAATCATCAATATATTTGTTGTGAGGCAACAGTATGCTGAAATACATTTAATAAACAAACAAAAAAAGAATGTGGATTGAAAATTGCTCTCAGTTGTTCCTAAGAAATGCAGAGCTAATGGCTGAAGCAGAATTTGCTCTGCATAACTTCCTATGTTTCTATATCAGGCTCACACACTAAAACTGACACTAGACATTCACTTACCTGAAGTCTAGGGAATGAGAATTGTGAATTGTAGCTGAGAGGCCAAGTGTAACATACTTCCTTGCTTTCCTTTTGGTTTTATTTTGCATTTCACATCCGTGCACTTTTCTGAGAACCAAAGCTGCAGTTCACCCTTGTTTTTAAAGGATGGTACATGTTGTTTGTAAAGTCTAAAAGCACTTTTTTGTCCTTTTTAACTAAAAGAAATGTAAAAAAGAAATTAAGCCAAATCCCTTGGCATCTAGTTAGGTAAAACTCATACTGGTATTTGAGGACTTTCGCTTTTTCTTTTATTATTTAAAAGCTGTGAGCTCATCACTGGAGCTCTGTATTTTCTTCCTTTGTAACAAAAGAACAAAGTCCTGTTTGTTATTCCACAGCACTTTGAGAACTGTGGTTTAGAAATGCTATTACAGAATTGCTAACAAAAATGATTGATTCTTTTTTCTAGACAGATCAATGCTTGCCCAGACAACATTTGTTTTTGAAAAGAAGGACCGTCCTTTGAAGGTGAAAAACTTTATATTTTTTCCCTTTTTCCATAATTGATAAAAAATGTTGAGAAATGAGGATACTATAGACAATGATCCTAACATTAATAAAATACTTTAGTCCAGGTTAAGACTTATAATAAATAGTCTCAAAATGCAATAAGGAAAATCAGAAACTAGAAACAAGACTGCTTTTAATGCATATATGCTGAATTATATACTTTGTATCCTGGTCTAGAAAATGGCTGTTCTATTCTACTTGACCTTTCCACACTTGTATTATTTTTTTTCCAGCAGCCTGCAGAAGGCCCAGTTTGCCAAGTTGAAAATGGTAATAACCACCTTACTGAAACAGTATCCTAATACACTGAGTTATTTGTATGTCTGACTGTTGCCTGTGAAAATAGTGTTTGGAGCCTTACTTTGTATAAGCATGGACAAACCCCTGTGAGTAAACTAGGAGTGTGGGTTTTAAAGCCACCTTCTATGTATATCCCAGTATTACCTCAAGAATTCTTTCATCTTCCCTCTCGTATTTATCAGCAAGCCAAACTCCAGAGTGCCTGAAAAGTGGCAAAGTATATTTATCAAATGTATAACCTCCTAGCTGCCCTTTTCTATTTGTTTAATCTACATTATAATGTAACTTCTCATTCTTGATGTCTTCTGAGCCTGTGTGCTATGAACTGATTCTAAGTGCTTGATTTAGCACAAAGGACTGCCTAGGGCTTTGTGCCAGGTGTTTACTGAGATTCCAAAGCCCTCTTGCTCTTATATACTGCATTAAAGCTGTTCCTGTAAGCTATTCGTAGAATTTATTGTATGCAAGTATCAATTCCTTATCATAACATTGTGCTGAACTCTCCTTCCAGTCTGTCCCTGCAGAACATTATTATTTTCTTTTTTATAGATTTAATTAGTTTTTCCAGAAAGCATGCAAGATCTTAATCTTTTACTTTACAGAAGTCTGACTCTCAGTCTAACACAGGTATGACACATAAGTAATATCTTAAATACTGTAGTTCCATACTCTCACCTGGTAAAGAAGAGAATGAAACTTCCTGTCTATGAAACCTTTATGAACTGTAGAAATGCTGCAAGTCATGAAAACTGAAATATTGATGTTACACATTGATATAAACTCACTAGTAATTTCTAATAAATCCCCTTTTAAGAAAAACATATTAACTCTCTATAATTACATAACATTATATATAGTTTCCTTGAACTGCTCACACAGTCAGGGAGGAGGAGGGCTGGAAAGGAATGCAATTTGCTGGTTTGTGGAAGGGCAATCCCTGAATGTAAACCAGTTTCTAGAAGGGCCCATCCTTCTGTCCAGCCAACAGCTGACCTGGAAGGCCCTTGAAGGACTGTGTATTGCTTCCATGGGAAATGCATACAAGTCACTGAGACTACTGTGCAGACTACTGATGTGATTTTACAATTATTTTTTTTAACATACAGATATTATTTCTGAATTAAGACATTAATGTGTGTACACTATATTTTGCTTGATCTAGTCCTTTGACACAGCTGAACATAGATAAGAATATTTAACATGAGCAAAGTTTGGTTTTCTTTGAAAAATCAACTGAGATTGTAATCAAAACATCACAGATATGGTCGAAATTTTAGGGCATGCCTCTACTGAAAAATAAAGTGTGATGCTGGAGGAATCTTGAGTGATTATCCACACTGTTGAACTGATTGCTCACTACTTGGTTCTGTTTTGAACCTCTCCAGCTGGTGGTCTCCAAGACATTGTGTTACAGAGGGGAGTAGCTATAAATAGTGTGCCCAAGCCAGGCTGTGCCACTTGACATCAAAGCATCTCCACTTCAGGAGTATAGGCATAACCTAAAAGTCTACTTCAGCAGACTGGTAGTTAGCAGATAGTAATTTATTCCTGCCAGTGAAGGCATTACATCATATTTTAAGTCTAACCTTGAAATTAATCTTTCTTTTTGTCTAAATAAATAATAATTCCAATCTATTACCCTTTCAGCTACAGCTCTTGCACAGAAAAGAGAGAGGTCATCTTCGTTTACCATCCTTCATACCTTCCCTCCCTCCCAGACAGGTAATTGAAAAAAAAATAATTAAAAATCCAATCAATATTTATGTAGAAAAGAAGGTATTAGCAAAAATAAAAAGCTGCACAGACATGCTTTTTCTGCAGGACAGAGCTGGAGTGCATTGGATTAAGCTGGTATTTGAGCAAGAAAAAGGAATGTGTTAGAGGAGGATTGGCAATTTAGTAGAATTTTTTTTGCATTTTTTGTTAGGGAATTCTGCAGTGCTGGAGAGGAATCTTCGAATGATTTGTTAACAGGCATTTACACAGTGTGGTAGAAAATACACTTGAAAAAGCAATTAGATTAATTAATTACCTTCCAATTTAATGGTGATGGTTCTTACAGGAATATGAATTTCTATCCTAGGAGCCTGCCTTCTATAAATCAGTGACCCTGGGAGTATTCTTCCACTTACCACCAATGCTGTAGTCTTGACTCTGCTCTGACTACTTAAGTAAGGAGTGGCTTGAATATCACCTCGAACAATGAAATTCCGCATTTCTAACTGAACAAGGTATTGATGTATCCTCAAGTGCAGAACTAAATTTGAAATACCAGGAGAAAGATCTAATATGAAGCAGTAAATACATGTATAAAGATATATTTAAATGCATAGAGATATTTTATAAATATGCATATTTATGTAAAGAATGCAATACCTTTGTATTCTGGTAGGATAACAGGGGTTGGTGTCATTGCAGAATTGTTTATTCTAGGAGGGATTAGAGTTTTTCAGAATATGTAGCAAGTAAATAACGACACATGTTATTTAAATATGCTTTGAAGCTTTCCATTAAAGAGGCAAGACATATAGTTATGGCTTAGTTGTGGAGAAAACGTCTCTGAATATCTTGTCTTTGTATTTTGCGAGGATATTTGTCACAAAGTCAATTGCGGAATGTCATTAGACCTGTCATTTTACAACCCCCACAAGCCCTGTCCTGTCGTGAAAATCCTGTAGTATCTCTAGTGACTAAGAAAGAAGCATGTGTTCAGGTAAAAAAAAAATAATTTTATATANTTTTTCTCATCTCCTTTGCAGCTGTTCCTGTAAACTGTAAAAATCACAAGAGCAAGCAACAGTTGTGGCAGAAGTTTTCAGCAATGAAAAATTAATTATTTTCATTATGTTCATGGTGTGAACTGTTAAGCTCATGCTGACTGTGTTTGTGAATACATCTCTTCTCTGCAGGCTGTCTCAATTTTCAGGTATCAGGGTTCTGTGAACAAATCAGCTTTGGGATATTTTGCATTTTGTTTATTTAGAAAGCAACTTTTTGGCCTTTTGGTTAAGGGTGCTGACTTAGTACACAACAGGAGGAAGCTGTAACAGCTACCACATAGAAAAAAAAAAATATATATTGTCACATGTCAGTGACTTTGGACTTCCAGCAAATTTGTTGATAGAAGAAATTAAGCTTGGTCTAATTGATTCTTGTTTTTTTATTGTTTTTAGCTATATGAAGACAGATTTTCTTCCTCATCTGAGAATTTAGTAAATTCCAAAACTGCAGCAAGTTCATCAAGTACCATGAATCTTTCTTGCTCTAAAACAACACAGTAAGATTTTTATTTATTATATTTCTACACCTTTTTGTCACTTTGCCTATGGCATGCCCTTTTGTTCTACATGTCTAACATGGTACTAAGTCCATGATATCTACACTCATGTGATCTATCTGGACTTCTGCAAAGCTTTTGACACGGTCCCCCACAACATCCTACTCACCAAGTTGGAGAGATATGGATTTGATGGGTGGACTGTACAGTGGATAAGGAATTGGCTGGATGGCCACATGGTGGTGGTCAATGGCTCAATGTCCAGATGGACAACAGTNCAGCAGATCGAGAGAAGTGATTCTGCCCCTCTACTCTACTCTGGTGAGACCTCACTTGGAGTATTGTATTCAGTTCTGGAGCCCTCAACATAAGAAAGACATGGAACTGATGGAGCGGGTCCAGAGGAGGGCCACAAAGATGATCAGGGGGCTGAAACACCTCTCTTATGAGGACAGGCTGAAGGAGCTGGGGTTGTTCAGCCTGGAGAAGAGAAGGCTCTGGGGAGACCTTATAGCCACCTTCCAGTACCTGAAGGTGGCCTACAAGAATGCTGGAGAGGGGCTGTTTACAAGGGCTTGTAGTGAAAGGATGAGGGGTAATGGGTTTAAATTAGAAGATTTAGATTGGATATCAGGAAGTACTTTATGTTGAGGGTGGTAGAACAGTCAAATAGGCTCCCCAGGGAAGTGGTTGAGGCACGATCCCTGAAGATATTCAAGATGAGGTTGGACAAGGCTCTGAGCAGCCTGATCTAGTTGAGGGTATCCCTGTTTACTGCAGGGGGGCTGGACTAGATGACCTTTGGAGATCCCTTCCATCCCTAAACATTCTATGATTCTGTGTTTGCGTGTGGCACCACAGTTCGTGAGTGTGAGGTCTGTGCACCATAAGAAACATAATCCTGCCTAGAATTAATATCTGTGGGACAGTTGGGTTCTCATTAACAGCCCCTAAGCTATGAAGTACTTTGGTTTACAATCTCATGCAGCTTTGGCAGTTCAAATTGTGTCCTGGTTTAGAAAGTTTACTAATATCTTTGTGTCCTTTTGGAGAACTCTTTTCTGATTGCATAGCTGCTGCACCTCATCAAAGACACTGAGAATCTTAGGAATTGCCAAAGTGTTGGACACAAGAGACATGACAAAAGACATACAGGAATGGTTTGGAAAACAAGGTGAATGCTTGCACCTGATGCTCCACTTCCATGCATACACCAAAATTTCTGACATGAACAGTGAGCAGCATCTTAGTGCAGACATGGTTTGACCAGCATGGATTTCAGAATTTCTGTATGCAAAGCTCACTTCCCTGGACTGGGATGTTACCCCATGCCCTTGCCTCTGTACATGACTGAAAGAGTTCATACTGGTGCAAAAAGTGGACTACTACCTCTCTCTGGAGAGTGGCTTATGAGAACGTGAGGTCTGCGCTTTTCCAACAAGTTATCCTGTGGTTATTAACACTGCTTGCTGATAATTGCTGACAGTTATTTACCTGAGAGTTGAGAGCAACAAGAATACACCTGAGATCAATTATGAAAGAATGACATTTCAAAATTGCTAGGGCCACAGATAACACATTTGTGACGTTGCCCTCTCAAAGAGGGCAGAGAACATGTTAACTGCAAAGGAGTCTTTCCTAGTCTTCTTCAGAGCTGGATGGGCTACAGATAAAGATTCCTGCACATGACATTTGGGAAGCATAGTACTGGGGTTCTGAGCAGGTAAGGGATTTTTAGATGCACAAACAATTTAGATTCTTAATCCTTGTCAATAAGAAGAGCATCACGAGAGGGCAGACGCTCACTGTGATTTTGGAAGAGACAGCCTGTCCTTTTCTACCACAGTTAGTGCTGTGATGATGCCCTGTGAGGACATGGAGCCACACAGCACACTGGATTTTTAGCAGACAGAAAAATGCAATGCAGTATTTCAGTGCTGATGAGTTACAAGACTTAAAACGTGCTTAAGGTATTTCTTTGCCTTTTATTTTTAAAAGAGGAATTGCTAGTCTGCTTAGGGTATTTGTGCCTCTTTCATTTCACATATCAAATTCTGGTAAATGTTGGTTTATTTGACAAGTAAAATTGATTTAAATACAACTAGGTGCTTACTCCTCTTCTGAGACTGCAGGGAGGTGTAAGTGCTACTCTTGATCTGTAATAAGTGAACTATGCTTTAAAATACTTGAGTAAATTCTTTTTGGCATAGCTGTTGTCTCATAACAAGTATTCAAAGAATACACCTGGATCTACTCCCTTTTCATAGTGCCTTTCCAGTATATTACCCACATTTCTGCTTGTGCTGTTCTTCCTTATTAGTGGTCATTCCCTGAATTCAGTGACTGTGTTGTGCATCTCCATGGCAATGTCATCCTTGGCACACTTTGTTCTTGTCCTGGAGCTGCTTAAAGATATTGAGGTTTTAACTAGACTTTAAGGCTGGCATTTCCAGTTAACTGTCTGGAAAAAAAAAAAAAAAAAGATCCTGCATTGATTTTTTCTTACATTTCTGAAAATACTAATTTTTCCACATTATTTTCAGGATGGAAACCAATCAGTTCACAATTCACTGCATTTTAGTAGGTAGTTTTCTTATGGATAAGAAACTCATTATTTTAAGCACACTTCAGATTCCCTCTTCAGGGCCCAAAATACATGCAAGACTTCAAGGCTGAAAAGCAATGGATTTTTCTGATTTATGTTTGTATTTGCTCTTATACTCAGTGTATTTTGTTTTCATGGCTAGGATTTGGTAATGAGAGTGGCTTCTGTAAGAAGCTGCTAGAAGCTTTCCCTCTGTCCAACAGAGCCAATGCCAGGCCAAGGCTGTGCCCATCAACCATGGTGGTATAACCTCTGGGTGCTACCTCTTATTTAAGAACAGTGAAAAATAAAACCGAAGTGTGATGAACGGCAGCCAGGGGAGAGAGGAGTGAGAAGCTGAGAGAAAAGACTGCAGATACCAAGGTCAGTGAAGAAGGAGAAGGTGCTCCAGACGCCAGAACAGATATTCCCCTGCTGCCCACGGTGATTACCATGGTGAGGCAGGCTGTCCCTCTGTGGACTGTGGAAGTTAACAGTGGGGCAGATCCACCTGCAGCCCATGGAGGACCCCACGCTGGAGCAGGTGGATGCCTGACGGAGGCTGTGACCCTGTGAAGAGCCCATGTTGGCACAGGGGCCTGTCAGGTCCTGTGTCCCCATGGAGAGAGGAGCCCATGCTAGAGAGGATTTTGGGCAGGACTTGTGACCCCATGGAAGGGACTCATGCTGGAGCAGTCTGTTCCTGGAGGACTGTATCTTCTGCAAGGGACTGTATACTGGAGTAGTTTGTGATGAACTTCAGTCTGTGGAAAGGACTCAGTTTAGAGAAGTGTGTAGAGGACTGTCTCCCTTGGGAGGTACCCTATGCTGGAGCAGAGTGTGAGTTCCTCCCCCTGAGGAGGAGAAGCAGAGAAGTCTGTTGACCACTACTATCAGCCAGAAGCTGAGCACCACTTGCTCACACCACTCCCTTTCCCCACAGAGAGGGACTGGGAGAACAGGGAGAAAAAGACAAAACCTTGTGGGTTGAGATAAGGACATTTTAATGCAACAATGAAAAAAGAAAACGAACAGCAGTAATAACGATAGTAACAAACCAATATATAAAGTGAGTGATTTAAACCACACCAAATGACTAGCTCTGCACCAAGTGCACTGTGCCAGAGACCTGGCTCCCAGCCCAGCCCACACTCTGCCTTTATATAGCAGCCATGACATCAGTATGGTATCAAGTATCCCATTGATTGGGTCAGTTGTCTTTCGTGGCTGTGGACCCTGCTCAGCTTCTGGTGAAAAGTATCCCTTTTCTAGTTGAACACAGGACAACTTTAACTCAGGAAAGAGAGAATATTATGACTAAAGTTAAGCCTGGGATGAAGGGAGGGGTGGTGGGAAGGTGTTTTAAGATTAGGTTTTTATTTCTCTTTATTCTACTCTGATTTGATTGATATTACATTCAATTAATTTTACCCAAATAGAATCTGTTTTGCCCATGACTGAGTGATTTCTCCCTGTACTTATTTTGACCAGCAAGCCTTTCATTATATATTCTTTCCATGTCCAACCACACTTAGCAACTCATTCAGCATGAGAATGTTCAGGAATACATTCTCCCTAAGTATAAAATGGAGATAGCTTGTACTTGGGAATTCTGCTATCCTATGTGAACATAACTGAAGCACACTGTAGTTGTGAACAGAGAGCATAATTTTTAGAGGCAATCATCAAAGTTCTGGCAACAAACCCAGCTTATTAACAGGAACATTCTCTGCATGCAGTATGTTCTGTTAAGCACTCCCAAAGGTGATAAATTATCTGAGAGGATAAGTGGTAGTGAAGTATATTTGTGACAGAACATCAGGTCATCTTCCTGCCAAGTTGTCCTTCGGAAACAAAAACATATAAGAACTGGGATGGTTTTGCCTTTGCCAGCAAAAGATGCTGTGATTAAGCTCTACAAAAAGCATCAACAACCTGTAAGTCTTTTGTAAGAGGAAAAGAAACCAAACCAGCAGCAGGAACTTCCACTCAAAAAAAAGTTTACACAGACTTTTCCAATTACTTTTATAAAAAATTAATCTTATTAATTTAAAATGTCTATATAATTAACAAATCACAACTCTACTTACATTAGAACAGTCCTGAATATAATCCACAAGTAATATACATTTTACAAGTTGTGACTATGTCAACAACTTCTCTTAAAACCTCCTTAGAGCTAAGAGGCTGATAATAGTTAAACTAAGGGTGGGGAAGAAAAAAGACAACAGTTTTTAATATGGAAAACCTGAGACACTAAGAAAGAAAAAGAGACCAAAGACACTAGTGACAAATTTATTAATGCCAAGCATCTTAGCTTCTGCCAAAACCAGTCATAATCAAGAACCTAAATATAAAGTTCTTTTGTATTGGGACAGCACTGGCCTTCCTTCAGTCCTGAGGCACCTCTCCTGTTCTCCAGGACCTTTCAAAAATTATGGAGAGTGGTCTAGCAATAACCTCTGCCATCTCCCTCAGCACTCATGGGTGTATCCCATCAGGGCCCATAGACTTGTGGATGTCCAGTTTCCTCAACTTGTTTCTAACCCAGGTCTCTTCAAGTGAGGAAGGAACTTCCTCCCTCCAGACTTCCTCTGTGCTCTGGGACTCCTGGTAGCTGAACTTAGAAGTAAAGACCGAGGCAAAGGTGGCATTCAGTAACTCAGCCTTCCCTCTGTCCTTGATCACCAGGACATCCACTTCATCCAGTAGCGGG
>VYZU01040322.1:0-100576 GCA_013401355.1 Ceyx cyanopectus | reverse complement strand
TAATTTGTTCTGACTATTCAGTGATGTGGGCTTCCACTTCGTCATCTCTGTGCTGCACAAGTCTCTCTTAACCAGGGAAGGTTACTGTCTCTTTATTGAGTGTTGGGGCTTAAATGCTCTGTCAGCATGTCAGGCTCAATTAAATATCAATAACATACATTTCTCAAAGGGAAGGCATAGACATAGGAAGTTACCTGCTATTCTTGGGGTTTTTTTTTAACCACTGTCCTTATGCACAGAGGAAGCTCAGAGCACCCTGAAAGCTTTGTGTTGCTTCTTTGAGATTCTGAAAGAATCCTTTGGAGACTCAGAGCTCAGAAAAACACACAGACCTTGGTGTGCCACATCAAGAGAGCAGAAGAAATGAGGATGTCATCAATATCATATGTCGTTGTTAGGGGTTCTTGTAGGTGAGGTTACCATGGGGGTATTGAAAGCAAACTTCGGCTGAGCATGAAGAGAGAAACATTCAAGGAGCTCTTCTCCTCTGAACCCAGGGACAGTCTTATCCCCAGAAAGCAGAGACAGCAGAGCCCTAGTATGTCAGGTCCAGCAAGTGGTTCTGCTAAAGCATCACCTGCATGGCCAAACTCTTAACATGGCCGTTGGGGAGATGTATCACATGAAATAGTGGAGAAGACAGAAGAAGCAGAAACAAACTAAGCACCGGCTGTGCCCAGTTAGCAGCAGTCAGGATTCATCAAGCCCACCAGTTTTGTTTCAGAGATCTGGGGAAGAGCAATTTTCAAAAGCAAGGAGCAAAACAGAAGAAACCATAGAGGTGGTTGTTCATAAAGGGAGGGCTGATTAAAGCAGGTCATGGAGCATTATGAGCACATGAAAAAGGCTGTTTCCTAGGTTAGCAGAGTGGTAGAAGAAACTCTTCAACTTCAAACATTCTCAGCATCTCAGCTTGGGGTCAGAGATACCACCAGCCTATTACACCAAGCAACACAATTGCTTTATGGACAAGTCTTAGGAACAGGAATTAAGCTGCACTGGAGATGGCAGGACTAGTTGTGTTGACTTCTGGATCTTGAGAGTCCTGGCTGGGACTAAGAGCAAGCTTTGCTTATTCCCTGACAGTCGCTTCACCCCTAGCAGTGGTCTCTTTGGGAAAGACCACAGCTTGAACCTGTCACAGCCTCTCTGCTCTGCTGTGTGCAAAAAACCTTCAGCCACTTTTCCTTTTCTTTTGAACCTCATACTTTTGGCATAGCTCTTTTCTTGTTCCACATGGCAGTCATTCTCCATAAAGCAGGTCTCCCAGAAGGAAAATAACACCGTTTTTATAGATGCCATGTATTTACCAAGATAAGATTTTATTTATGAAGCTGTAAAGTTACAGCAGTAAATGGACAGTCTGATCCCATTTCTCCAGTTGTTAAACACTACTGTCATTGAAAAAAAAAATTTTAATTACTGCCTCAGTCATGACAGAATAGTTTGTGTTGAGGGTATGCATTTATTGCATCATCCATGGAAATGAGACATTGCAGACTGGTACTGTGCAAAATAGCTGCAGTCCCCTTTATGAAACTTCTTCCAGAAGAAAAACCAGGAATTGTTAATCAGATTTTAAAACATTTGAGCATTCCCTAAGCCCTCTTATTGAAAAAGCATGCCCATAGACAACATTTGCTTNCTACCTTATCTAGCAAAACCTAACCCCATCAGGCTGCATCACAGCAGTGATAGGTTGGGGGTCTCTTCAGGGGTCTCATTCCACAGTACATATTACTCTCATCACTGTTTTCTACAGAGTACATAGAGAGCTGGTTTAAAAGAGAGTGGTGTCCCAAAAGGTGATTTGGAACTTATTTTGACATTAAAGACTAATACTGGCTGAGTTGACAAGGCTTCCTGCCCAGGTGTTGGCATCTTTGACAACATCAAGGCAGAAAGGGGCAATAGTAATATTTTCTGAGCCTGTGCAGGGGAACATTTCCCCAGTCCCGAATTACCCAAGTGTTACTATTTCTGTAGTTCCTTCTGATGTCTCCACAGGTGGATGAGTTTCTGTGTAACACTCAAGGGAAGCAAATAGAGCCCAGTGTAAAATATGTGAACCATCTCTGGAACAGACTAAAGCATCCCCAGACAGTATTGGCTGATACATATTTTTAATGTGTTTGATTTATTTCTGATGAGCCTTAAACTGTATCTAATAGTTAATTTAATTTGTTCTGACTATNGATGCCATGTATTTACCAAGATAAGATTTTATTTATGAAGCTGTAAAGTTACAGCAGTAAATGGACAGTCTGATCCCATTTCTCCAGTTGTTAAACACTACTGTCATTGAAAAAAAAAATTTTAATTACTGCCTCAGTCATGACAGAATAGTTTGTGTTGAGGGTATGCATTTATTGCATCATCCATGGAAATGAGACATTGCAGACTGGTACTGTGCAAAATAGCTGCAGTCCCCTTTATGAAACTTCTTCCAGAAGAAAAACCAGGAATTGTTAATCAGATTTTAAAACATTTGAGCATTCCCTAAGCCCTCTTATTGAAAAAGCATGCCCATAGACAACATTTGCTTTCTTTCTCCAGATGCAGTAACAAGGGAAGAGAAGGGGTAAAAATTACGTTTGTGACAGATAGAGCAAATAAAGACTAAGAATCAGCTCCAGCTTCTCCTGGGTAACCGTTGTGATCTGCTCGTCTCTGCTGCCAGCCTTGGCACAGTACGAGTAGTAGGCTCCTGCTCTCTGCTTTGCTAACTGCTTCTCTTAGGCTTGCTCCCAGTTGCCGTATCAGTGAGCAGGATGTTGAGGGGGCTGGACTAGATGACCTCTGAAGGTCTCTTCCAACCCATGCCATTCTATCCATCTTCACTTTTTAAGACTGCACAACTGAGCAAATGCCTCTCACTGACTCCTGCCTTCTTCATGCCCTTTCACTTGAGAACTCAGCCCAGATTTTTTTTTTTCCTTTTTCTTTTCTTAACGCTGCCTTGTTTTTCCCCTCGCACTCACTGCTTACCTCAAGAAGAGCTTGAATTGATTCAACCTTTGTGAATGAGAAACTGTTTCAACTTCCTGTCTTGTAAAATACCATTGTTTATAGCGCAATAAAATAAACTGTTTACAGGATTTTAAGGCACTTTTACTGTACTAAACCCATCATGTTATATCTGCAGTACTTTTGATTTTTTCCTACCTTCTGCTCTAAATGCAAGACAATTCCCACTTTTTCCTAACAACGTACATACCCTCTTTTGTGCTCACTGCTATGAAATTGATGCAGTGAAGTCAGCAGGTGTCAGTGTCTTTTGGAGGAATGATGTAGCTCTGTGTAGCTCAGTAGTCTGAAGCCCATGAGCTTAGAAGTGCTTTCTACCATGAGTAAATGGTGAGCTGGCTATGAGGTGAATCTGTAATGACACCAGGTGTTTTGGAGCTGCAGGCTGCTGGCAGCCTCTTTGCTGCAGCAGAGCTCCCAGGTAACAGCAGCCTCTTCCTGCCATAAAACAGCCCTTCTCTGTCCCCCATCACTACCCAGACCAAAAGTAAAAGCAGATTTTCAAAACAGAAAGGTTTTCTATGATTTATTTTAAATACTGGTTGTAGGACTAGGAACTTGAGAGAAGAGATGACTAGTACAAGTGAGACCACTGTACTTTGTGTAAGTTCATCTGAGAAGCCGTGTTTGACACATTGAACGACTCTGTGCTAAAAATATGTCTTGAACGAGGCTAGCATATTTATTATTTAAAGTGATGCCGTCAGGCATGGGTAGTTTAAAGCCAGAAAGGAGGCTGCCTTTAAAATAAGTATTTTCAGGTTTTGTTCACAATTTGTAAAAAAAACAAAAAACAAAAAACAATCTTGGGCTTGAACTCCCTAGTAAAATTAGCACTTTTTTTTTTTTTTAAGTTCATTAAAAGAATATTGCTCCAAAAGTGTTCACAAATTCATGTCTAATTTAAAAAGTGCTTTTGGCTATAAAAGGTTTGGGAGGCTTAAGTAATGAAACAGTGGTGCCTTTTTTAGCTACAGACTTTCAGCCAGAACATGGAAGACTCAAGTTCAAATCCGTTTTCTGCCTGGATGCTTTTAACTACTGGGTTGAAATGTGTCTTTATGCTATCTCTCATCTGTGGGACAGGGGATGAAGCTAAATGTGATGGCAAAACTTCGACATTATGTTTGTGCAGGCAATTTTTACGTTTTTTTGTTCCTCTGAGCTCACATAGACAACACACATCTGCCTGTGTGCAGGAGAGCTGTGATACACCACAGCCCTTGAATTTGGCTTTGGGTCCTTTGGACAGTCCTTTGGGTTTTGCTATCCTTCATTGAAGGGGGATGATCAGTAACACAAAGAGGTGATTTTAGCTCCTTTGTTGCCAGTGTTCTTTCTATCTGCAATTAAACATTTGTGCTTACCTGGGAGTTTTGACCTCCTTAGAAAGCAGTGTCATGACTGCATAGTTGTTTTGAGTCTCATTGACTAGGTGAATTGAAGCATCTCCAGAGGGTCTACACAACATTCATCTGACCTAGAACTAAAATGTAATCTCCTCTGCTTCAGACTAAGGCAGAAAGAGGAACAAAAAAGGGCAGAAATAAAGTGGGGGAAAACAGTGCCATCTGTCTGCATTTACCTGCTTATGACTATCAGGTGGGAGTTCACCAGGATAATATGGAGAGTTGTAAGAAGAATGGAAAAGTTTTTCTTGTGAAACCCCCTCTGTGCTAGAAAGGAATGGTATTAACATGCCTAAGTTGGCAGTAAATTGCCTGTAGCATCTAGTATGTAATTCATTCCCAATCTGTTTCTTTCTTCACCTTAAGGAAATCCTTTTTCACCATGAGTACCGTCAAGCACTGGAAAACTTCTCCCAGGGAGATAGTGTCATTGCCATCCTCAAAGGTTTTGAAAACCTGACCTAATAAAGTCCTGAGTGGCCCAGTCTGATGCCATAGCTGATCCTGTTTTAAGCAAGATGTTGGGATGGAAAGCTCCTAAGACCCCTTCTAACTTGAAATATCCTGTGATCCTATTCCTAGTTAGGATGCCTAGTTATCTTTTAGATACCATGTATTTTCTCTACTCAGTACTGAAAAAGCCTAAGTCCTATCTAGTTATTATCTTGGATTCCCAACACAAACACATTAGGATTTGCAGAGTTGGACTTGGGTAATTTGTGTTCAGTCCTCTTCAGTAAGTACAGGTAGGTTGACTGGTAAAGAAGAGAAATCCAATTGCTACTTGATTTCCATTCCATTCCAAATGTTCTTCTTTTAAAATTTTAATTGTTCCTCTCTGTTCTTTCGCTTTAGCACATCAAACCTCCTCAGTTGTCCAGTGATTGAATTTAAGAACATATTAAAACTCATTTTCTCTTTTGCTTATGTCACTTACTGACTCCAGTGCACAGACAGGGAAATTTAAAAAATTTTTAATTCTTTTATATTTGTGTTTCCTGACTTGCATTTTTATCTGTGGTGGTTCTAAATGCTGAATACCAGCATAAATGCTGAATACCAGTAATTTAATACAAGCCAGCAGCTGATTTCTTGTACTCATTGTGTCCTAGCAAAGAAGGCCTTTCACAGGATGTGTCAATGGAGTATTACAAAGCAGAACCACAATCAAGGTGGCTCTACGTGTGTTCACATGAGGTGGAGCACAAGTGACACTCAGGCAGCTGCTAAGGTGTCTGTACTTCCATTAAGCAGACCAATTTAAGCTCTTCTTGCCATTGATGATGTCTCAGCCAACCACTGGAAAAGGCACTTAAATCTTAGATAGGGAATTTTTTTTCTACTGTTATTTGGATTTTTAAGAAGACTTTGTAGGAAAAGATCATGACCCAGAATCTGGCTGTCACACACAGATCCCTACTTCCTACATGCTATCAATAATTATAAGAAAGAACACAAGATAAAAAAAAAAGTTAGTAAATTATCTTCTCCTGTTTGTTTTTTCCATTTGCATGCCATGCATTTTTTCTTTAGGACAGTTGAATGGATTTTAAGCAGATAAAGTTAAAATCCATCCTGGAGAATGTGGTCTTTTAATAACTTGAAAAACACTGTTTTGATCTTCTTATGAGGATTTTAGGGCAGGAGTGGGGAAGGCAGTGGGCAGGTGTTCAAGACTTAAAGATGTGGAGGTTGCCCTGGGAAGAAATGAATCGTGTTCTAGAGCAAACTGATGTGTTGCCTGTAGCCCAGAATAAATAAATTCTCTTTCATAGTCTAGGAATTTGGAACAAAGGGATTCTTATTAAAAGGTAATTGTTACATCTAATAAGATTACAGAACAGTATTAAAACTGTTCAAAAGCAGAGCACATCAAAAAAGCAACTTTTCAGACCTCATAGATGTACTCCATAATCTGGAGGTAGATTCGGAGAATTTTGAACAATTAATTAATTAGAGAATATTTGAGGTTCTGAACATGAAGATTCATGAGTGCTTTTCTTCTGATCCTTCATTTCAACAAATTATTTCCTCTGGCTTCCTGAGTACTCATGTAGTTAGTGGTCAAGAGGGCCCTTAGCAGTGGTTAACAGGGCTGTTGAAAGGCAGCCTACTCTGAGCTGTGCTTTGTAGAGCAAATGGATTATGTGAGGTGGAAGGGTCAGAGCCTTTAGCATTTGGTACATACATATTCCTGTGCCAGTCCAACTGTGTTGAAGTCACCCAAGTGACTTCAAGTGGTGGCCTTGGTCTTCAGAGGTTTTCAGAGAGAGAGTGCCCCATGGGCACCATCTGCCCAGGCACTCTTCTGCTTTGTTCCTTCACTGGTAGATTTTTGGCTTCACATGGAAACTTCACAGAATCACAGAATCACAGAATCACAGATATTAGGGGCTGGAAGGGACCTAGAAGATCATCTAGTCCAACCCCCCTGCCTGAGCAGGATCACCTAGACCAAGTCACTCAGGTACAGATCCAGGCGGATGTGTACCTGGTAAACACAAACTATCATGGTGGTGCCTCGCCAGGTCCCCAGCACCCTGCACTGTCATTGGTAGATGTTGACCTTTGTGAGGTCTGTGGAGATGATTACATTATGGGGCCAGCAGTGAATCCTAAGTATGATTTTTCACAGGGTCAGCCAAAGTAAGAAGAGTGCACTTAACACTGCGAGTAAAGGAAGAAAACCATACAGTCACTGTATCAGGCACCAAGAGCTTTACAGTTAACAAGGTGCAGAGAATTTATCCCAAAATTTACCTCTCTGTATTACTGAAATATGCTGTTGCAAACACCATACCAGCACAGAAACAGCAGAGGCTCTTTGCTGGAGTCCTGGTTTATTCCAATCCACTGCTTTTAAGCATCAAATTGATGCAATTTACAGAAGAAAATACTTTCTGCCTCTGGTTTTTAATACCATCCTTTCCAGAGGGATGTGGAAGAGCAATGACTGTCTGTGCCTTTAACTCACCAGACACTGCTGCAGAGCTGACATGATCAGAGCTGCACTGACAGCTTTGTCACAGCATGGTCAGGAGAGGAGATGCAGCTTGTTTTCCCTTATATTTTACTAGACCCTGGAGACCTGGTTGGAAGAAGCCTCGTTTCTGTCATTGGGAAGAGCTTACGTGACTTAAGGTGCCTGGGGAGCCGATGCAGGGAATAGAAAAATGCCAGCTTGGGTTGTTTTTCTGTCTCTGCATTTTTTATTCCTGTGAGCTTCAAGTCAGGACACAGCCCCTCAATCAGATGGCTTTGCTGGATCGTGCAGTGGGTGACTGGAAAATTATGATCCTTCCTCTCATTCCCACCATGTAAACTCTACCCAAATGAGAGACTCTTGAAGATAGCTCAGCAGACCCCCATGTCCCCAGATTTTGGCTTAAGTGCCATCCCTGAAAAAGACAAGACCCTGTCAGTTCCTGAGCTTCCTTCACACCTGTACTGGTGATAACCTGGAGAGAAGTGAAAGGTTTTCTATTCCCCAGAGCTTGTTACTGCCCTTCCATTCACCTTGCGAGTGCAGCTGTGAGCATCCACAAAGGCCTGTAGAGAGCAGAGTATTTTCTGCCACTCTTTCATTCTCTTCACAGCTTTTCCCAGTCCTTTTTGAGTGCTGTTTGCCAGCATCAGTGGGGTGAAAAGACTGTCAGGAAATCTGAGTGTTAAAGCTTTCTGTTTGGGTCTTGGCAAAAGCCAAGCTCTTTACAGCATATTGTGCATGAGAAAGAGATTCCAGTCATGAGAGAGTCAGTGAACATGTGTGTGTATCTGTCTGTGTCTGTGTGTGTACACACACCACAGCTCCTTCATCCTCCCTGCAATTGCTTGAACTTCTTGCCTTGGGGGAACTGGTACCTCATTTCTACTTGCTGTCTCCTGCAGATTCCCCAGCCCATGTCCAGAGACAGTTTCTGATGTTGCTTCACACTGAAATTGTCTTCCAGACAGATATTCCCATCACCCTTATTTTCTGTCCCCAGGGTAATTTGAGATACAGTATGACCTAAAAGTTGCTAATGCTTGTATGGAGAGAAATAATGAGGCAAAACAGATGACAGTTGATACTACTAGTCCTGCACAGGGTTGGCAGTGGATCATTTTGATCTTGATTCAAAACAGGGTATGAACAGGAAAATTAGCTTCTTTAGAAAAATACATAGAAAGGAAAAAAAAAACAAAAACAAAAACAAAAAACAACAACAAAAAACAACAAAGCAAGCTTGTGTCCCTGAAAAGGCTCTCTGAAATTCCACTATGCATTAAGATAACAATCCCCTGCTCCTCACATCTTCAAATGCTCTAAATTGGAGCCTGAATGGTTTTGTTCCTTGCATGTCTTCCTGCCCACTCCATCAGCAGATGTGCGGTACCCAGCCAGCATCTCCTGCTGCCATCTCCCCTTCCCTCCCCTTCAACTCTGCCTGTCCACCCAGTGGCACCACCTGGCTGAAGGGCAGGCAGGTCATTTCTTACAAAGTATATTAGAAGGGGTTAGAATTAGTACAGACTGTGGGGAAAAAAAAAAAGAAAAGAAAAATCTGACCTTCGTCACTCCACTTTTTCATCATTAATTTCAGCACTTTTTTGGTGTGCTTAAATATCTGTATATACAAACTAAGGGGTGTTGTAAACCTTAATCATTGAAAAATTATTCAACCTGAAGTTAGAACCAAGAGGAACTGTATATCATGGAAACACTTTCCATTTTAGGTGCCTGTACTCTTTATGCACAGTCTATCTTAATATCCTCAGGAGAGGAACTATGTGTCTTCTATACACACTCACTAGTCTCTCAGTGCTCTGCAATAAGGCATAGCTTGCTGAGACCCTCAGGCTGTTTCTCAACTCCTCTCACCTCGACTTCAGTCAGGCAGCCAAACGGGTAACTATATAACAATAAGCCTTATGTTCCTGTGCAGTAAGCAATTTTAGCTTACAGATGTGTATGTGCCAAGTGAAGCTGAACATGCTGGCCCAACACAAACCTGACCTAGGCATGTAAGGCGCACAGAAATTATGGTAATTCCTGTATTGCTCTTGTTGTCCCTTTTCTCTTAGAAATGTTGTAGAAAATCCTTAGCTAACAGTCTTTTGATGAGAAGATCCAAACTAGGATTTTTCCTCCCTTCATTTCACACACCTGGCCACTGAGGAGGGAGGTAAAAATGTTGGTATGACAGAATTTCTGCCTCACTTGGTCATTTAGGAGAATGGGTCAGGTAGTGGGGACTTGGCAGCTGCGGCATTGCTATCGTGTTGAGAGCCCGCAGCTGGAGGCAGAAACCTTGGAGCAAACCTCCCCTGCCATCTATTTCAGGGAGGCGGGCTCATTTGTCTATCATCAGGATCTCACCAGGCCTTTAGCTGCGGCAAGACAGAAAAGCCTGAATCTTTCCAAGATCAGTCACAAATGGAGTGAGATGTGGGGTCTGGCATTCAGAATCTGGGTTATACCTCCTTCCCTTTCACCTAGATTCCTTTTTACTGTCCCCCTCAAAATCATTACTAAACCTTGCTCAAGCCAGCAGTTCTTTAGCACCCATCCCCTCTCTCTTGGGGCTGCCTGTGTTCCAGCAGTGAGCAGCACTGGGATGGCAGAGTGCTGCAGCCACAGCCCTGAATGGGCACTCCAGCTCCAGGCAGACAGTGTTAGCAAAGGGAGCACCGTTGCCCCGCACTCTGGCCTGGCAAAGGGTAACAAAGAGGTAAAATGTAGCAGCATTAGAATACTAAGCTATGTTTCACTGGCATCAGAGTTCTATATTAAGAATTTTATCACTTTAATATAGAACTTTAATCATCTTTACCTGTACGTTACTGCTATCTTCAGAGTGAGTCAGGCTTTCCTTGAGTCCCTTTGAGCTCTCCATGCCACCGGAACTGTCACTTCTGTGACAGAGGCTTCAGCTCAGCAGTGCACACATCTGATTTCCAGCTGCCCTGCTTCCTCTCCTGCAGCACTCAAAGCAGCTGCAGCCAGCAATGTTGTTTTTCATCTTGGCTTTCAACACTGTTTCTCAGGGGTTTCAGGAGGGATGTAAGTTTTCTCTGGCCAATCCTGTTTCCCTCTGCCATTCAAGGCATGGCTGCATATTGATACCAGTCCCTTTGAGGTGTAGAAAGAAAAAGCAGCTGCCAAACCCTCAAGCATGCACCTGGAAGGAGCAGAACTTTGAGGAACATAAAATGTCTGTTAATGGCCTCCTGCCATCCCCTCCACTATCCTCTATTGGCCAACACTGGCAGATAGCAGCCCTATCTGAGAAAGGAGACAGGGGATCCATGGAGTTTGGGGAAAGGTTTAGTCATTTATGATAGTTTGGGCCTAATCCCTGAGCTCAGTTCTGATTTCTCCACCCAGGCAGGATCTGAGCTGGACGAAGAAGGTGCCTGTGCCAAGGCACCCTACAAGGAACAGATTGCAACACCCAGTGATCCTCATCTTTCAGAGCATGAGGAAAAGGACAAAGCCAGTGATGAAGCCATGAGCTTTCTCTAACCTCATTTTAAAGAGAAAGAGGAAAGGAGTTCCCTCTCTTCCCTGGTGTGGGCTGCCCACCTGAATCTTGAGATTGCAGATGAGAGCAGTGTGGATATAAAAATGACTAGTCTAGGCTCTTTGCAACTGTACTGGTAGGATCTGCAGCTGCCCTTGGTAAACCCTGCCTGCCTCTCTCTGCACTTTCTGGAGAGACTTCAGAAGAAAAGAGTGGGAGTCTTTGAGCTGCACCAGGTATAACAACAGGGCTGCAATGCCGAGCTGTGCCCAAGGGCTACCATGCCCCCAGTGATCTGGCAGCAGTCCCAAGTGCCAGAAAAACAACATTTTCAAGTACTTCTGCAGCAGGGAAGAGGTGTCAGATTCACAAAGGCTCGCATAGAAATCCCCAACCTTGCTCCAAGAGGAAATATATTAAATTAGGGGCCACTATCCCTCTGAAACAGAATTCCTGCCAACCTAATTAATGAAAGCTTAATCACCAGACTGGTAAATGATAAACTTATTAAATAACCAATTGAGCTCTAAGGCTGTTTGTCAAATTTCCAGACAGTGACAATCTCACTTACGGAGATGTCAGGTCAGTAATGTCTTTAGGGGAGCAGATTTTCTTTGCTGGATGGCTCTCTGGCTGAGCCACTGTTCATCTGAGTACCCAGCACTGGGGCTGATAAATTCAATAGCAGGAAGAGGCACCATGGGCTGTTCATATCCTGTTCTCCCATGAACATTCACAGGAAACAGGCAATTCATCTGGTGAAACAATGCCCAAAAGTCCTCTGCTGGGGAGCAGCATACTGGGAGGCAGACATGCTGAGTTAGTAACACTCCCTTCTCCAGGGAAGAAAATAGCAGGTATCAAACAGCAGAGCAAGGATTTCTTGAAGTGTGGTGGGTCAGGGAGTATCCATCCATTCAGCATGTTAACCAGCTTGGTTGTGTTCTCCATCTGCTTTCATTTTATTAGAGGGAAAATAAATAATTTTGTTTGAAATGCACAGTGTTATAAATTCAATGGAGCAGATGATAAAATGGGTCAAATATATAACATTTTGCTGCTAAATCAAAGCCAAAAACATGTCTGGGACTGTCAGTTACAATCCAATCCTCCAAAAAGGGTCCTTTCCAAGAAAGATACTGGAGTCAGTGAGCTGCGAGTCCCTTCCAAGCTCACATGCTGCCTGTGGCATTAGCACTTCTGTACTTATTTGTTTTGGCTACTAGATGGGAACAGAAGTCATTGCAAGCAGTGGTATATGCCAGACAGTGAAAATTTTCCAATTACAACATGTTAAAAATAAATTAAATCTGTAGTTTATATTAGCTATTAAACATGTGTTTCCTGCCACAGACCATTGTTTAGTGTGTGTTTTAGACTCATGCAGTCGTGGACATTTGACTATTTGTGTATGCATTTCAATCCTCCTTATATTAGACTCCATTCAAGTTTTTTTACACAAATATGTACTATATGATGATCTGTGTAACCAAAGGCTGTATTTATCTGAGTTTATACTTTACTGTCCTAAATACACATCACATTACTCCTCCCAGACCTCAACACTTCTTCACAGAACATCAGGACCCATAACAAATGTGATTTGAGCACTAGTATTACCTCTGTTTATCTAGTAGATTATGCCTTTAGTATAGGTGATGTTTTAAATGAATAGAGGTATTTAAATGAAGAGAGTTAAATTGCTCTTAACAGACTCCTTTCTTTTTATGTTATGTCATACGGCAGGGTCAAGCAAATGTCTTTGACTTAAACCTCTGTTCAGTTGAGTAGAAATTATGAAGTGGCAGTTGCAGAAGGTTTTTTTCCAGCTGAAATAACATAATTCTCTCTGTGACTTTATAGTATGTTAATGGAGAGAGGCTCAGTTTTATGGATGGTATTTTGCAGAGTTCAGTTTATAAGCTGAAACTTTCAGCTGGGCTTGTCAGGATTCAAAGACTTTCCCAGATAATCTGACTTTGTTCTGCTGGCTTGCAGGAAAAATATCCTTGGAAAAGTACGTGAAAATACCACATAAATCCCTTTGTGAATCACAGAATCACAGAATCACAGAAATTAGGGGCTGGAAGGGACCTAGAAGATCATCTAGTCCAACCCCCCTGCCTGAGCAGGATCACTTAGACCAAGTCTCTCAGGAACAGATCCAGGCGGGTCTTAAGTGTCTCCAGAGATGGAGACTCCACAACCCCCCTGGGCAGCCTGTTCCAGAGCTCTGGCACCCTCACTGAGAAAAAGTTCTTCCTTGTGTTAAGCCTAAACCTCTTGTGCTCCAACTTGCACCCATTGCCCCTCGTCCTGTCATTGGACGACATTGAGAAAAGTCTGGCTCCATCCTCTCTACACTCACCCTTAACATATTTATAAACATTAATGAGGTCTCCCCTCAGTCTCCTCTTCTCCAGGCTAAAGAGCCCCAACTCTCTCAGCCTCTCCTCATAAGGGAGATGCTCCACTCCCCTAATCATCTTGGTGGCCCTGCGTTGGACTCTCTCCAGCAAATCTCTATCTTTTTTGAACTGGGGTGTCCAAAACTGGACACAGTACTCAAGGTGGGGTCTCACCAGTGCAGAGTAGAGGGGGAGGAGAACCTCTCTTGACCTACTGGCCACACTTCTCTTAATGCATCCCAGGATGCCATTGGCCTTCTTGGCCACGAGGGCACATTGTTGGCTCATGGTCATCCCCCTGTCCACCAGGACCCCCAGGTCTCTTTCTCCAGAGCTGCTCTCTAGTACATCAGCCCCCAGCCTGTACTGATACATGGAGTTGTTGTGCCCCAGATGCAGCACCTTACACTTGCTCTTATTAAATTGCATTAAATTTCTCCCTGCCCAGCTCTCCAGCCTGTCCAGGTCTCTCTGGATGGCAGCACAGCCTGCTGCTGTGTCAGCCACTCCTCCCAGTTTGGTGATTTTTGTTTGAGTTTTTGGTGATTTTTTGGTGATTTTTGTGAATGTAAATGTGAAAAAGGAAAAAAATATTAAATAAAAGTAATACTATTGACATATTCGATTTTTGACAATAACAAATGAAATTTTTATATGCAGTGTTTTGCAGCCATTAGGAATAAAAGTCTGAGTCCTTAAAAATTAAGTGAAAAAGTACAGGCAGAATCACAACAAAATGCCCTTGTTATCTGGGAGCTGTGACAATAGATGTCTTTGAAATCAGTGCAGAAAGATGTTCAAAGATGACGAAAGATGAATTACAACCTGTCTAAATAAAATGGCTGCAGAGGCAGCTCAGGAAGAGGAGTGGGAGCCAGGAATCCTGGTTCCTTCCGCCTTTGCTGCCACAGATGCAGCTTTTCTATGTGGCTTTAAGGTAAACCAGTTAAATAGTTTCTCCCAGCAGTAAAAAAAAACAAAAAACAAAAAGTGTTTTGCAAATATGCTTCACAATTATCTTGTTCCATGAAGAGGTAAAATGCTGTGTGTACAAAATAGTAATTTTTTTTCCCTGAAGTGAACAGCCATAAGGTTTTCTTTGCTAAAGGGTTAACTACATGGCATGCCTTGCTCTCCTAGGCCTCAAAGCTCAACAGTGCATATGAACAGAGAAGTTATTCCCTCCTATAATCAGATGAGGGTCAGAAAGATGAGCTTTGGGGCTGGGGTAGTGTGGTTAGGGCATGGGGACATGCTGCTGGAACATAAAGCCACTTTTGGTGATTGTTTTGTTACAAGGAGATGGTAGCTTTAGTTGGAAATGGAGTGCTCATTTACCTGTTGCCCTTCATACTCAGGAACAGCAGGGTACTTCGGTTTTGTGTGTATTCTCTGAAAGAAAACATAGAAAGTAACATTGGCCAGGCCATCAGAAACCTCTCTGTGACTTGTACAGGCAGTGCTCTAGGTGAGCACTGTTCGAGAGTGATCCCTAAGTTGCTGTACCCCCATGAACAGGCTGCTTGTTGTAGTAGCTGCTATATGAGAAGAACTGCATCCTTGAGGCTCCCTAGGTCTTTACCAGTTCTTTTTCTGCTCAGGCTTTCTTGAGAGGTGGAGGAAGATTAAAACTACTCAAAGCCCATTGGTGTTTGTGCCAGCTCTCAGCCATGCTAAAGGGACAGAGCAGCAGCCATACCAACAAAACATTAGGAAATGCAGCTACTTGGATGTTTGAAACCTCATCCAAGAGGGACCTTTTATAGGTTTAGATGCCTGCTCTTGCTAGCCAGTTCTCACAGTTAAGCATAGTTAAATAGTTTCCCCAAGTTTGGCTCAGTCAGCAAAAATAACATACTTCAGCTAAAAATACTCTTGTCTTGCCCAGGTTGGTAGGTAAATGACATAGCTGTCTGACCCTTGCTTATCTGACAGTCTTTTCTGACGCTGTGTGAAACAGTCTTCATTCAGTTGCCCTGTTCTGAATAATCAACACTCATGCCCAGAACATACCAACTTGAAGCCATATTCCCTGTATTCAGAGCAAGGGTCTGGCTGCAGACAGATCCTTTTCCATTTAGTTAAAAAATCACTTTTCCCTTTATTTGCGGTGCAGGGCGGCACAGCCATCGGCTGCACTAATGCCACCCACGTGATTGCACTTAACCTCTCCAAATCTCCCCAGGGAGTGCAGCTCTCACTGGGATCAGCATGGCCCTGGCACACAGCTTTCTTATATCTCCCTTCAGGCAAAGCCCCTATTGATGTACATACCCTGAAATCTCTCCAAGAAGTGACACAGTCCTCCCTGACAAATAGTCTCTGTCAGAGGTGAAAGGTAGTGAAGGTTTCAGTGTTAACTACATGCATGCTAATGTCCCTGAGCTAAATGATGCAAGTGAGCTGAAATCAGGACTTGAAGTAGAAGTTGTAGTCAGCACTTTGTTCTTTCTTCCTCTGTTAGCTCATGACTCTGTTCATCATTCAGCAGGATCTGAACAGACAGATTAATTTTGTTTACTGTGTAATTTAAATTCTCGGCTTGCTTGAGAAGGTAGAATTCATCAGAGAATTGCTGCAGTCCTCAGCCTCTGAAACAGTTTGGATGACTGTGAGGGACAAAGAGGCAGATACATTCCAAAATCTCATCTCATAGAACTTAAAGATACAAAAATACAACTCTGTCACACCAGATTAATTTCTTTTTCCCACTGCAGCAGATCCCATGGACCCACACTGCATTGTCCCTTTAGTAGTAAGCTCCATCTTCTCTTGGTCAGGAAGGTTCACATGCAGGTAGAGTGGTTGAGCGAGCATCTCTTAGCAAATCAGAAGGAGCTGTCAGCATCTCTTTGCTTCTAACCAACAGTGTGAAGGAAGCAAATCTGCCTTTTGTGCCACTGATTGGCATTTGTGCCTATCAGGCTGTTGAGGGGTGTGCACTTAGTCAAGCACGGTGCCAGTGAGAGACAATGGCATCCTAAACCACTCTACATTCACCACTGTCTGACCTTAGTCAGAGTTACTCACTATCTAGGGACAAATTACAACCTTGGATCTGGGGTGGCCTGACCTCCCAGATAGCTCTTCATCGTAGTACAGGGTGATGTTAACCAGATTTCTGGGTCATCTTCTTTGCCTGATATGGCAAAAGGAGCAGTTCTGCAGGACACTGAAGCATATGGCTACTTTTGCTGGTTCTGGTTTTGGGCAGTGTAGACAAAACCAATGCCCCCTACACAGCAACATGTACCAAAGCAGCTGTTCCAACATTTCATTTCTATAAAACAGGAAATTATTAAACCTGGTTATGATTTTGTTTAAATGCTGAAAGCAGAGGAGTAATTAAAAGGATTTATTTGTGTCTGATTTTTAATGTAGACACATCCATGTTAAATCCACTCAGCTTCACTCCTCAGTGCTCCATTACAGTTTTCTCTCATCATAAAGCATCTAATCACATTCAGCCAGCTGAAAAGTTAACAACTTTAAATTGCAGTAAGCAATACTGCAGTAGATGGTTAGACGAGGGTAGTGCAGTGGATGTGATATACCTTGACTTCAGCAAGGCTTTTGATACTGTCTCCCATGGGACTCTCACAGCCAAGCTTGAGAAGTGTGGGTTTAGTTATGGTGTAATAAGGTGGATTGGGAAGTGGTTGAAGAATAGATCTCAGAGAGTTGTGGTCAGTGGAGCAGAGTCTGGCTGGAGGCCTGTGACTAGTGGAGTCCCCCAAGGGTCAGTGCTGGGTCCAGTATTATTCAATATATTCATCAATGACCTGGATGAGGGGGTAGAGAGCACCCTCAGCAAGTTTGCTGATGACACCAAACTGGGAGGAGTGGCTGACACAGCAGCAGGCTGTGCTGCCATCCAGAGAGACCTGGACAGGCTGGAGAGCTGGGCAGGGAGAAATTTAATGCAATTTAATAAGAGCAAGTGTAAGGTGCTGCATCTGGGGCACAACAACTCCATGTATCAGTACAGGCTGGGGGCTGATGTACTAGAGAGCAGCTCTGGAGAAAGAGACCTGGGGGTCCTGGTGGACAGGGGGATGACCATGAGCCAACAATGTGCCCTCGTGGCCAAGAAGGCCAATGGCATCCTGGGATGCATTAAGAGAAGTGTGGCCAGTAGGTCAAGAGAGGTTCTCCTCCCCCTCTACTCTGCACTGGTGAGACCCCACCTCGAGTACTGTGTCCAGTTTTGGACACCCCAGTTCAAAAAAGATAGAGATTTGCTGGAGAGAGTCCAACGCAGGGCCACCAAGATGATTAGGGGAGTGGAGCATCTCCCTTATGAGGAGAGGCTGAGAGAGTTGGGGCTCTTTAGCCTGGAGAAGAGGAGACTGAGGGGAGACCTCATTAATGTTTATAAATATGTTAAGGGTGAGTGTAGAGAGGATGGAGCCAGACTTTTCTCAATGTCGTCCAATGACAGGACGAGAGGCAATGGGTGCAAGTTGGAGCACAAGAGGTTTAGGCTCAACACAAGAAAGAACTTTTTCTCAGTGAGGGTGCCAGAGCTCTGGAACAGGCTGCCCAGGGGGGTTGTGGAGTCTCCATCTCTGGAGACACTTAAGACCCGCCTGGATCTGTTCCTGAGAGACTTGGTCTAGGTGATCCTGCTCAGGCAGGGGGGTTGGACTAGATGATCTTCTAGGTCCCTTCCAGCCCCTAATTTCTGTGATTCTGTGATTCTGTGAATACAGTAGTGGCTGACATAATTCCTTAGTGCTGAGTCTGTTCCCGGTGCTGAGAACTCAGCCCCTCTTGACTTAGGTGCAGCTTTCTCTAATGGAGGTTTCCTGCTGGAGTGTGCCTCCTTTGTCCCTGTGCAGTTATTTACCCACCCTCTGACACGTCCTGTCAGGTAGGTGAAGGCACACCTGGGCAGTGATGGCTTGCTGAGTGCGTGTTGGGGCACCATCTTACTGAGGATCTTTGTGTGCAGTTACAGTACGAGACCATGGCCAGAGAGGATGTAAGGCTGGGCCACTTATGGTCCTGATTGTGTCTGCACCTGCATTTACTTTGCTGCTTTGTACCTGGGGGGGTTTAATGCCTTACTGAAAGCTCTACGGGCTTCTTTGGCTGTTGTTTTGTCACCGGTAGAGCCTACCTTGAAGCAGGACTTAAAACAGATGCCAAATGGCTCAGATGGGGTCAGTGCACAGAACAGTCTGGCATGAAGTCAGCACAAAGGCAGCAGCTTGCTTGTTGAGCAGATGCATCTTCTTTCTTTAAATTATTTCAACATCATATGGGGACAAAGTATCTTAAAGATGAAGTGACAAGGTAGATAAAAAAGGAAGGGTGAGCTGTGATGTGGTTGTCAGATCCAGATGAAACACTGTCCTGCAAGCAGTTCTGAAGAGAATAATGGTATCAAAAGGATGCTGGACCCCTTCCTTGCATACACACACATGAATGCACACACATGCTACTCCATGTGTTTCTCTTCTGACTTAATGTCCAGGATTAGCTTAAGTGGGACTGGTACAGCCAGATTCCCTCATGTGTCAGGCTGACAGTACAGCTGTCTGTTTTCTCTGAGATTTCCACTGAAACAGAAGCTAAAGGTGCTTTGCTCCACTCAGGCATGGAGCCAGGTAGATGACCTATGCTGGACTCACCCTGTCTGGATGACAGGTGCCCGCCAAAGCCACTCTGTCACTGCCTTTCCTTGGATGGACAAAGGAGAATAAATGTAACAAAAGCTTGTGCATCAGGATAAAGATGAGATCATTTACCAATTGCCATCAAAACAGACCAAACTTGGGGAAATTAATTTTATTTATTACTAACCAAATCAGAGTAGGATAATGAGAAATAAAGTCAAACCTTAAAAACACCTTCTCTCTATCCCTCCCTACTTCCTGGGATCAACTTCACACCCAATTTTCTCTACCTTCTCCCCTTCAGTGCCACACAGGGGTAGAGAATGGGGATTGTGGTCATTGAGGGGAGGACTCCTCACACTCTTCCCCTGCTCAGTGTGGAATCCCTCCCATGGGAGACAGTCTTCAGTGAACTTCTCCAACATGAGTTTGTCCCCTTGGCTGCAGTTATTCACAAACTGTGCCAGTGTGGGTCCCCCACAGTGTCACATGTCATGCCAGCAAACCTGCTCCAGTGTGGGCTCCTCTCTACATAGTTCTACAGGTCCTTACCAGGAGCTTGCTCCTGTGTAGGCTTCCCATGAGGTCACAGTCCCCTTCAGCTATCCACCTGCTCTGGTGTGGGATTTTCCGTAGGCTACAGGTGGATACCTGCTCCACCATTAACTTCCATGGGCTTCAGGGGGACAACCTGCCTCACCCTGTCTTCACCATGGGCTACAGGGGAATCTTTGTTCTGGTGCCTGGAGCATACCTTCTCCCCCTTCTTCTTCACTGACCTGTGTGTCTGCAGAGTTATTTCTCTCACATATTCTCTTCTCTCTGGATGCAGTTCTTCAGGTTTAGTTTGCCCCCCTTCTTCTTAAATATGTTACCACAGAGGTGCTACCACCACTGCTGATGGGCTCAGCCTTGGCCAGCCGTGGGTCTCTCTCGGAGCCAGCTGGTATTGGTTCTTTTTGACACAGGGGAAGCTTCTAGCATCTTCTCAAAGAAGCCACCCCTGTAGCCCCCCTGCTACCAAAGGTTTGCCATGCAAACCCCAACCCCATTCCACTATATTACCCAACAGAGCAATCCTGCTAATGATCAGACAGGATCTTCAGACTCCTAATTGAGCATACTTAATGTAAAAGGCATATGCAGGCTGCTTCATGCCCTCCCAACCTTCTGTAGTCTATCCTGCTTCTTTAAGGAAGAATCTTTCTGGGAAACTCATGAAAAGCCACAAGGAAGGTGGGTTTGGTTAAAGGTATCTCTCCCTGAACTGTACCAACCCTGCTGGTATTGCTAAGGACAGCCTGTTTGCTCCACAAACCACACCTGTGCTCACAGTGTGCTTAGTCACCCACAGCCATTTCATGGGAATGGGGGAGTCAAAACATCAATGTATTTCACCAGGTACAGTGGTACAAAGTAGAACAGTTGAGTGAGATGAAAGCTATATTACTTTTTCCAACTACTTGCAAATGCGTTGTAAAGAGCATCATTGGAGCTCTGCTGCTATAGTGCTTTTATAATGCCAGCAATTAGTGATTTCTCTGAAGCAGACGGAGAGCAGCCTTGCTTCATTCTGGCTTACTCATCTCCAAGTCTTCTGTCCCTCACCTTCTATCTCTACTGCATTAGCTTTTCATTTTTTAGCCAAAAATAAACTCAGAGGACACAAAATAACCAGTGGCTGGAAATCAGTCTTCTGTTTTTTTCATTTTGTTCTTGTATGTTCCATTTTCTCTGCTTTTGGCAGCAGTGCCTGTTAACCCTTCCTCGTTCTTGTGGTGCCCAAGAGTTGCCCAGAATTAGGCAGTTTTGTAGGGTCAGCAGTCAAGCTATATTGCCTTCTTGGAGGTTAATTGCCCATACTGGAACACTGCAGGTAGCACAGGTAGTCACGGATGTGGAAATTCTTTCCATAGCCAGCACCAGAAACCAGCAAGTGCTGAGGACAAACTATGACTCCTCCCTCTGTTGGGATGGTGTCCTCTAAGCAGTGGCCTTGAGGCAGTGGGAGACATGGCAACACAGGTCTCTTTTACGTCCAGTGGGTAATTGTAACTATCCCATTGGAGAGCCTGGGATGACAGGAGGAAAGGGCATTTTAACTTTTAATTCCCTGAGAATTGCTGAGGTACATAGTTGCCATATTTCACAAAAAGTTTAGCACAGTTGGGTCAGTGGAAGGTTGTGATCTTAAAATTCATGCTTATGTAGCATATGGGGCAATGTAGCAATATGGGGCATTGAAAGAAAAAAATGCAATTTACTTATCAAGGCCAGACTGTGGTTCCTTCTCTCACCTTGTCTTTACTGTGCTGGCTCTGTGTCTGATCGCATATTCTAGGAGAGCTACCTTAATCTGTGAAATTACAGGGTTTTTGTTAAAATGTTGGACCCTGAAAGGAACATCTTCAGATGTTAATCATGTTAATTCAGTCTTGTTAATAAAAATAACTCAGGTGCTTAGAGTTTGGGAACCTGGTCTTCAAACAAATGTCTCAGGGTGAAAACCAGGTGAGCTGGAAGCCAGGGAAAGAGCTCACTACCTAGAAATGGGGCTCACAAACTCCACCTGCTACAGAAAGAGGAAACATTGTGCAGAAAATGGGTACTGAATGAAAACCTTCTTCCCCCCGTTCTGATGGACCTGATGGTTGGTGTGCAAACCTGGAATTTATAGCCCAGAAATACTGCATACCCAAAAGCTGCTGTGGGTAATGGTGGAAGCATCATTAGTTGATAGTACTTGTAAGGCTCAAATGGTAGGATTCCTTGCCTTAAAGTCTAACATGAGTCGTGCACATCTACACCATCTTCCAGGAGTGTGTCCTAATACAACATGGCTGAATAGGCCTCCCATTCTCCCTGGAAGCCATTGTGTTTTGGCCATCAGGGTCTCAGGATTCATAGCATCCAGGAGGGAGATGAACTGTTCGTTGATGCTTAGGAAATTTGGTTACACAGGCATGGATGTTCCTACCGCACTTATATTGCATTGGGGTTGTTCACTCCAAGACACTAAATAAGTGAAAGAAGGGGTTAAATAAGAAGCACCTTATTGTTCAGACACACAAGTTGGAGTAGGACTCAGTAATAGCACAGAAATAGTCATGTGGAGACCTACAGGAAGAAAAAGAGAGTGAAAGTCCAGATCCATCAGCCAAATGAGTAAACCAGGTTGGAGAACAACGTTGGTGCTCGTAGTGAGCCATCTGCAAGCAGAGGGCACAGCTCCATTTTGAAAGGCTCGGGTAGGCCTTAACTGCCTTGACAGAAAATGAAACCTGCAACCTTGTTTCCAAGTCAGGTGCCTTTTGTGAATTATACATCCCCTTCAAGCACTGGAAGCTTGTCTGTGTGCTGTGTATTTATGGTCAGTGCTGGAGTTTCTGGTGTAGATGGGTGGATGTTGGTTTGTATTTAGGGTTGTAAAAATTTGCCTCCATAAAACCCCTGCTTTACCCTTCTCTATCTGGATAGCAAAATTCACATGTCCATATGCAAAATATACAGCTTTTATTCTGGAAACAGACAACCAATACATTTGCAAGTTTCTGAGAAATTACTCTGATTTAAGGTTTTGACTTAATCCTGTATCAGCCTCTTTGTTGCTTTTGCCAGAGAGAGTTATTAATCCAGTCCTTTCCCTGCCAAGTTCAATGAGCATTTATTCACCTCTGCTGTCAGCAGGAGCAGGGCTGAGCATGGTTTATAGGAATATGTACTGTTTTCTGCAGGATCCTCAGCCATGCTCATCATTACAATCTCTAGGCCTTTCTGCTGCTTATTTGTCCTGCAAAAAAAGCAGCCTTAGACATGTGTCCCCCTGCTCTTACCTGTGTGGAAGGGACAGAGTCGGCCCACCTTGCATAGGCATGTCATTTTTCCACAAGTGGGGAAGGGTGCTTTTCAAGGGGAGTAAAATCTGCAAGAGAAAAAAAAAGAATTTATATCTCAGAGCATTTCACACACCGCAGGGGAAGCAGAAACAAAATGAATTCACTGTTCATGTTCCCCAGCAAGCGGTCTGGTAAACCCATGTTACTCAGACATGCCAGACAAAATAGTTCCCAACATTTTTTCACACTCCAGATAATATTTTTAGCGGGTCCCTTTCATACCTTACTGTCCCCACTCACTGCTTTTCCCTACAAGCCTTACCTGGCACTGCAGGATGAGGCTGGGGCAGTTAGTGCAACTTTAGCAGCTAATTGCTAACTCAGTCCAAATGATTTCCCACAAGGAAGGACTTTGAATCAGAAAACTGAATATCAGTTTATATGAAAACCCATCATCCTTGTGCTCCTGTCTCTGCTGAAGGCAGGGATATTAATACAGCACAGACACTGCATACCTGCACAAGGCTTAGCTTTAGGACCTCAATTATAGTTGTGATCCTGTGGTGAGAAGTTAAGAGAAATAGTCTCTCCTAAAGAAGCGTAACTTAAATCCCCTCTTGCACTGAATACATAAAGAAAGCTTGATGTATTGCCCATGCTTTAAGGTACATTTCAGCAGTGATTAGAATATGCTTCTAGAAAAATGTTTCGTTTGTTGTTTTTGCTTTTATTTTTTTAATAAAGAAAGTGAGCTCCCAAGAATCAATATGAGATAGAAGAGAAAGACACACAGGAGACATCCCAAGTTGCCAGGAGGAGAAGCAGGGAAGGCAGCAATACTTTCTTCTGTAGGGTGTGTTAGTCTGGCGACTTGCCATCTAGGGAAGCAGTAGTAACTGAGGCCTGTTGTCCAGCGGGGCTGACTAACACTAGAAGATGGTCCTGCTTTCACAAGGTACTTCTATCCCCACTGGGCACCTCAGCAGCAGCCTCAATAGGAGAAGGAAAGGTAGGATAAATTCCCTTGCCCAGTACAAAATAGTCTTAGGGTCCGTTCAGCAGCTGGGCACAGATAGAAACAAGGTCTCTGCCCTTTCTCTACTTCAGTTGGGTCTCATCCAGAAGGTCCAAGACCATCTTCGTGTGTTGGTGTCAACAATCTGCTGTGGGTCAAGGTGCATTAAGTTTAGCCTCTGGTGACCATGGAGGCAATGGGCCACATCTCATGTGGCTTGTGCAGCGTCCTTCCTTGGGCATGGAGAGACCTTTACTGTTAACTCTGCTATTCCTTTTGGTGCTGTCAAATATGGGTTTCTGCAGCTGTATGCTGGCCAGCCAAGGTGTTGCCCTAATTTTGCTTTTCCCCTTTGTATCCCATATGCAGAGAAGCAGAGGGAGCTGGCTCGGAAGGGCTCCCTGAAGAATGGCAACATGGGAAGCCCAGTTAATCAGCAACCCAAGAAGAACAATGTGATGGCACGAACAAGGTAAAGGACTGGTGAAGCACTTAGGTGTGCTCTAAACTGCAATCCCTAATGGCCACAGGGAAGGCAAGGAAGACGTTAATTGCAGTTCATCTCCTGCCAAGCACTCTGCAAGAGTAGTGATGGCCCTTCCTGGAGCTGGCAGGCCCAAATGCTCTGTGATGTGTTGTATAGGAACAGCTGAGCCCAGGAGCAGTGAGAGTGCAGTCTGCATGAGGCAGAGGCAGTCAAGCCTGGTTGAAATCAGGGGTCTGATATGGTTGTCTTGCATGTCCTAGGTAGCTTATGTAATACATAATCTGTCAGCAGGAGAGGTCACGTAGTGATAGGATGAGGGGCAATGGTTTTACACTAAAGAAGGGTAGATGTAGATTGTTAGGAAGAAATTCTTTACTATGTTCTTTACTATGAGGGTAGTGGAACACTGGAACAGGTTGCTGAAGGAGGTGGTGGAGACCTCATTCTCTAGAGACATTCAGGGTTAGGCCTGATGAGAGGTATGATGTAGCTTCATGTAACACAGACTGCTTTAGAGCTTAGTTCTGCCCTGGC
This sequence comes from Ceyx cyanopectus, assembly GCA_013401355.1. Lineage (NCBI taxonomy): Eukaryota > Metazoa > Chordata > Aves > Coraciiformes > Alcedinidae > Ceyx > Ceyx cyanopectus. The sequence goes on along the minus strand of VYZU01040322.1, from coordinate 75,736 downwards.
TGCTTCTTTGGCAGTATATTCCCTGTTCTGTTTTGATAACAGAATCACAGAATATTTTGTGTTGGAAGGGACATTTGAAGGTCATTTACCATTTCTGTGGTCAACCTGTCCCAGTGTTTCACCACCTTCATTATAAAAAACATCTTCCTTATATCTAGTCTAAATCTACCCTCCTTTAGATTAACACCATCACCCTTTGTCCTGTTGCAACAGGCCCTGCCAAAGCGATCACCACTTCCCTGTACTGATTGATCTAATGAAGGCTTGTAAATAATCCACCTCCTTGTACTTTGCTAAACATCTCCTCTGCACTTTGAGCAGCATGGTCATACTTGGCTGGAGGTGCTCTGGCACATCTTTGTATGACAGTATTGTAGTGCTGCTAACCACTGTTAGCAATAACATTCCTAGCAGAATACTTTCCTGTAGAGTATTTGTCATTTTGTCCATGCAAGCTTCAGTACACTTCTGTGTTACTTACCTTCATTCAGGAGACAAACCCCCTGAGCCCATGCGACACACACATTTCACATGCTAGTGGAAAGGTGTCAGTTTTTAGTGGAGGAGCTCACATAAAAATGACAGAAGAATCTGCATGAATGCTGGGTGTTTACTGATGAATGGGAAAGTTTTACAAGGACAGGCTGAAGGAGCTGGGGTTGTTCAACCTAGAGAAGGCTCCGGGGCGACCTTATAGCCACCTTCCAGTACCTTATAGCCACCTTCCAGTACCTGAAGGGGGCCTACAGGAAGGCTGGAGAGGGGCTGTTTACAAGGGCCTGTAGTGAAAGGACAAGGCATAATGGGTTTAAATTAGAGAAGAATAGATTTACACTAGATATCAGGAAGAAGCACTTTACCTTGAGGGTGGTAGAACAGTGGAATAGACTCCCCAGGGAGTTGGTTGGGGCACTATCTCTGGAGATATTCAAGGTGAGGTTGGACAAGGCTCTAAGCAGACTGGTCTAATTGAGGGTATCCCTGCTCACTGCAGGGGGGCTGGACTAGATGACCTTTGGAGGTCCCTTCCAGCCCTAAACATTCTATGATTCTGTGATTCCATGGATTGCCATATGTTAAGTAGAACGGGAGCCGCAGGTCAGATGAGGTTCCTTGTTCACATTAATTCCCAAAACCCAAAAGAGTAGTCATAAATTATGCCTGGACTTTGTCAGGGTTTATTTGTAAGCTCTGGCAGTGTTGGTGGAATACACTGCACTACTCCCTGTGTTTGCTTGTTTACTCCATAGAAGGGAGCCAGAAACTTCATGGCAGCAAAAAAATCAGTCAGTGACCTTAGATGAGTTTTCAACACTCAATATTCCTCCTTCCAAATACAAACTGAAAAGGCAAGGTTTCTTGTAGCAATTGGCTGCATTCTGGGTTTCCAAGGGGAGTGGTGGCATATTTACTATTTGAGAGATTTAGAAATTAGCAGAGGAATATGGTAAGGGAGAGAAGATGGGGAAGTACAGGTGCCTGCTTCTGCTTAACAGGTTGTTTCTGAGCTGTCAGTGGGAAGAAGAGGGTTTGAGTGGGGAAGAGCAGAGCAGTGACACCTATCGACAAAAACTATCAAGCAGCCATCTCAGTTTTATTCCATTCATTCACTGTTAGAGGACATGTGGACCCCTCCTCAGCCAAACATAGCCTGCTCACTTTTCTTAGTTACTTTTCACACAGTATTTAGAAGCATGACTAGATGATCTTCTAGGTCCCTTCCAACCCCTAATATCTATGAATCTATAAATCTGCAAAATAGAAGTTTGCAGCCATTGCTTTTGTTGCAGATAAATCCAAGCTCTCCCACAGGGCTGTGAGGTGTCTTCTCACCCTAGTCCCTTCATCCCCCAGTTTCCATGGCTTTCTGGCAGCCAAGCTGCACCATGAGTACAGCCCTCATAATACCTCATAATGGTTTGGTCTGTCTTGTCACAGATGGGGCAACCCCAGGAAAGAAGAAATGCCACAGTCTTGTTCAAGCAGCTTCTTTTCACAGGGATGCAGTGGAATACACATAGGTCATGGTTCAAGTCTGAACTGTTGGCTTCCTCTGCAGGAGGACAATAAACTAAAGCCATTTCCCCCTCTTTTAGAGTTCTGCTGTTCTTATCAAATAGGTTTTCCTTCATTCAGGCAAACCACATTGCCTTTCCTAGTCTCCATTCCACCTCCTCCTCCTTCCCTAAGGCTTCTGTTCTATATTACACAAATTTATTACTTCCAGCTTCTAGTACCAGGTTGCCTTCACCTTTCAGTCTTCTCCTGCGAAAGGGCACAGCCAGCTTTAGAGGTGAAAGGATCTGGATTCACAACACACAAACAAGAGCAAATAAAATGTGAACAAGGTTAGAGTGATGCTGGCACACTTGCTGTGAGCACAGGAAGAGCCCACAACACTCTCCTGGGCACAGACAGATACTGCAGTCCACTCTGAGGAGAACCTAAACTGGGATTTGTGTCATAACATATTTCATGATAAGTAACTTAAAACACCAAGACAAGAAACTCATACTGGGGCAGCCATGGATGAAAGCAGCTATGACTGCTACCCAACTTTGTTCCAGGGACAGGGGGTTGTGAAAATAAGGGCAATCGGAATGCAAGGGAAAGACTTAGATCAGGGGCAGAGACATTATCACAGTTTTTGTCTGTTACAGAAAAAAGAATGGAAGTTTTATGTTAATACAAGAAAAAAGAATTTCAAGAAAAATATGTAGTGATTTCTTTTCTTTTTTTAATCAAGTAAAGCACCACAAAGGGTACTTCTAGATCCCTTGACAGTGCTTTGTTCACTCATGATATAGTAACAACTGTCAGTGAGTATAAGTGGAGCAAGGACTTGAAGACTGGAGAGTGAGAATGGAAGTCAGTACTTCTGATATCTGCTGCCAGATCACAACTTCAGTTCCAGAAATCTTTGCTTTTTGATTTCCTTCTTATATGCTTCAGGCATTGTATTTTACAAGTGGGTCCATTTTTTTCCAGTGTCCTAGTGCAGCAGATTGGAAATTATGCCTGAGTTTAAAAATTAATTTCTTTAGTCTTGCATTTCAATGAACACAGTAAGAACATAAAACTACTGATGAACATGTGTATCTGCTGTGTCATAACATTTGATATACTTTTTCTCTTCAGCCTACCCATATTCAGTGCGTGGCAGGTCTTTGTATGGATAAAATTGTAATGGCTTCCAAAGATTTTCTGACCAGAATCAGAAAATTGTTTCAGGTATTTGGAGAGCAGTTGGAGCATGGATGACATAGATTATTAACTTTATATTTTCCAAACTGGTAAAGCATCACTGTGCATCACTGGGTGTTGTAAAAGACCAGTTCTTCATTTGGGAGAAAACCTGAGTTAACCCACCGAACAAGGAGATTTTCACAGTTCCCACCTGCTGAACACATAATCTTACTCCATTTGCTCAGTTTGGTTGATCTTATTTTAAATATGAAGCAAAGTCTTTGTGCAGGTTTGTGGATGAAGGAACTCTGTTGTGAAACAAATACCACTGTATTCATGCATTTTCCTTATCTTAGAAGCTCTGAAGCCCGTACTCCATCTCACAAACTCTCTCAGGCAATTATAGGTGCAAAGTCATCATCAGCCTTTGTAACACTTCTGATAAAGTGAAAGACATCCCAAAAAAAAAAGGGATTTTAAAAGTGCTAGTTTGACAGAGTTCTTATACTGCACTCACCAGCTCATATTTCTTATACTACTAATTTTAGGACCTCAGAAATGTTGTGTTGGATGGGGGCTGGGTAGGAACTCAGGCAGAAAGACTAATCCCTGATTTCCAGTAGTAGAAGAGTAGGAGCACTGAGTGAGCCTCTGCCCTCCCCTAGCCTCTTCTCCTATTTACTTACTGCTCATGTACTCACTGCTAGAAGAAGCAACACAAAAATGAGCCCTCTGACAGAACCAGCAGTGCTAGATGAGCATGTTCACCAGAATGAAGTGTCAGAAGACTGTCCCTACTGTTTTTTGCTTGTAGGGAGGAGTCTGTTCCCAAGGCACTTCCAGCACTCAACTGTGTGAAGCTGCTCTAAGCTACCCAGAGACACAACCCACTTTCTCTGAATTGCACCCATTTAATTGCCTTCACTGCTAAGAGACGGTTTGCAAGAAGTGAAATGGGGAGAGCCTGACTATCATACAGCTTTGCCCTAGAATATGTGTGGTACTGAGCTTTACCGTGTGGTTAACAGACAACATGTAATTATTTCAGGCTCGTCGTTCCCAATAAGGGCTATTCGTCATTAGACCAGAGTCCAGATGAAAAGCCACTGGTAGCCCTGGATACGGACAGGTAAGCAAAGTGTTAATGAGATGACATACACTACAGTGCAAGCAAGTTTTCACACCAGAGTGCAGCACTGAAGCTAATTGCTGCCAAAACTGCTCTTGCAGACCACTTGCACTCTTCCTGCTGTGCCCTTTGGCACATGCCATAGCTGGTCTGTGTGTGTGTAAACAAGGAGGAAGAGATGTTAGTAAAGAGCATTGCTGTGAAAAGATCTGAGGGTCACAAATGAAAGTTGCTCTCCAGGTTCCTTTGATGTAACTTCTCTGTGCCTCAAGGGCAGCTTCACAGCTTGAGAAGATATGGCTAACCAGGGAATGCAGGTTGCTTTAACCTTTAACCATTTCCTTCTTTACTGTATCCTGTCCTTCCCTATAGTGATGATGACTTTGACATGTCCAGATACTCGTCCTCAGGATACTCATCAGCTGAGGTGAGTTATACCTCTCCTGCTCTGCTTGCCATGAATGCTGATAGTAGAGCAGCCAGAAACGGCTTAGAGTGGCCCTGTACTGCCTGAAATGGCTACACAATAAGTTTACCACTGGTGTAGACTGAGAGCCTAGAAGGGGCCATGGCATAAACTGTGTTTCTTTCTTCCCTTGGTGATCCACTTGGCTCCATCCCCACATTGCCATGGCACAGAGATTTGCCTGTAGGCTGTTTTCTCAGCTACCTTTGGCTTCACTCAAGTTTTTCCCAGTTCTGCTTAGTCCTGCAGTGTTTGCCTTACAGAGCAAAAGCATCAACTTCTCTGTCACGCCAGCTCAGCAACCATATGCTTGCCAAGGACACAAAGAATCTGAAGGTGTGCTGTGTTTTCCAGTTCTTGGGGCAGACTCACCCAGTGCATGTTTACTTAGAGCAGGAAGAAATTTCAGGGAGGACTTGCAGATATGAACTCTTGCCCTTTCATAGAGAAAAGGCAGGAAGCTCAGGCTTCTTAATCCCCCTTCACTGTTTCTGAATATATTCCCAAGCACTCCTGCTTCTGCAGGATCTGATTTAACTCCAGATTATTGAGCAGCCACTCTGTATGCAAGCTGCTGGGAACTCTTCCCCCCTTGTGTCCCTTCATTGGGCAAAATATGTCTGAAACACAGAGAAATGTCAGGGATGAGTTAATCACTGGCCCTGATGAAGTGTTATTCACACAAATATGGTTAGACAGTACTTACAAATAGTCAAGAGGCTTTACCACATTTCAACTGCTATAGCATGCCCCAGACTGAGAGAAGGGCCTGCCCATCTGCCAGCTGGTTTATTAACATTATTATTACATTACTTTAAATGAGGTATTATCTTTCCAGAAAGATTATTCCTGAATAAAATAGTGTATCATAGGATTGTTTTGATTGGAAGAGACCTTTAAGACTTTTTAAGTCCAAACATGGAACTGTAGAATATCTCACTCTCAATATTCCTATTATGGAAGAAGCTAGAACAGAAGGAAGCTCCTAGCTGTGATCAAAACCAGGGGTTCTTTCACTGATGGGACACCTCCTAATGATGGGGAAATATATTCCAGAATAAGGGACCTCCTTCATCTTCTGACCATCAGAAGTAAAAAATATCAAGTGTTTGACTATTTGTCTCTTTGTCTGTAGCAGATCAACCAAGACTTGAACATCCAGCTGCTAAAGGATGGGTACCGGTTAGATGAGATCCCGGATGACGAGGACCTGGACCTAATCCCCCCGAAATCTGTCAACCCTACCTGCATGTGTTGCCAAGCCACCTCCTCCACCGCCTGTCACATCCAGTAGTGAGGCCGGCAGGCTGTGATCAGTGCTTTCCACTATAACTGTAAAACTTAACAGCCATTGCTTCCTCCTATGGTAGGACGTGCACCTCTTTGTGTTCATGGAGCCAGGAGAAACCAAAAAATTCATTTTATGATTGGTTGATAAGTTATTTTAAACTATGACTAAACAAAAAAAAAATAAGTTGATGAAAGTGCCAGGCAGCGCCTGGCAAAACTGACTGGTCTGGAAAGCGAATGCAGAGAGGTCCAGAGATACCTCCTTAGTTTGTGGAGGCACTGGGGATATTTTATAAGGTGTCTATGTTCCATAATGGGAAAGGTCAGATGGGGATGCAGGTAATTCTGCCCGCCAAAACCAATGCATCTGTAAGATCAGGGGTGAGTGAGCCTGAGGTGTCAGGGGGTTTTACCAGTGAAAGGAGGTCAGTTCTTAATTCATTCACTAAATCTGTTTCATTTGCATGACCAAAATGACACTGGGTCACAGGAACGGGAAAAGAGCAGGGCATCCTTTCTTATGGCAAAGCTAGTCAGGACTAGAATGACACAATTCACTCACTTGTGAAAAGGACAAATAGATGGCATTTCACTGTGAGTCAGTACTAGCCAGACTTTCATGTCACATATCCAATGCAATCTACCCTTAGATCCACATTAAATAATCACCAGGCACATCAAATTCGATCTGCAATCCATCTATGATCTTCAGGGATTCACTTCTTGCCCAAGAATACCATACTCCTGATTTCAGTCCACTCACATATACTGACTTCAGCCTATACTTAATTCCCAGGAGACCTGTCTACTTCAAAGAATATTAAGCTTTGTTCAAGTAAAAAAATAAGTCCTGCATGAGACAAGACTAGAGCTGTACAGTCTGAAGGTCAGTGCTGGAAAAGCTAGTTACAAAAGGCACATTTTTATAATGATCAACTGCTGATACTCTCTTTACACTGCACCTCTTGGTGCCTGTAGGAGAAACTTGTTAATGCTGAAGACATCTGTGTGGTAGTGTCAGACTTCAGGGGAGTTTTCAGCAGCAGCAGGATTAAGAACAGGTTCAGCTGAAAAAAATCCATGAAAGAAAACTACTGTTTATCCCATCTCTGCCCTTTTGTGAACCAGTCTTGGTCTATGTTAGAGCTGACACATGTCAGGAGCAATTGTGTTTAGTGCTGGAATAGTCAGGAAACCTGGCATTACATTAGGTTGCTGGACTGAATTGCCAGTTCACTAGTGGATTGTTTTGAATGCAAAATGATTTCTGGAATTAGGAAATGTATCCTCTCCATGGCTGGTCTTACACTACTGGCTTCAGCATATGTGAGGCTCAGGCATCAGGTGGTCTGGCATTTTTTCAGTGTTGAAATCTGCTCCTGCAAGCAGACTGTATGGTTTTCTGCCCTACCAGGTGGAAGGACTACCTGCCTTGGGTGATCACTTGCTTTATAACCTGGAGCAAGGGAAAAGCAAGGGCAATTCTGAGCTTCCTGATGATCTTTCAAGGTCCCTTCCAGACCCTGACATTCTGTGATTCCTGATTCGCAAGGCAGAGCCTGAGCTGCACCCCAACAGACAAGATTTCCCCATCTGAAATCTGCATGAAGAGAGCTGAGTCTCTTTGAGTTCTCTCTCTTCAATTTATTTGACGTCATGCAGTTTTACTCTAAGCAGTGCAAAGCACGATACCAACCAAAGCATGAGCAAAAGAGCAAGCACCCAAGATTCCTGGGCTTTATTATGCACTCTCTGATACCATTATGGGCAGCTGTGAAAGCTAAGTTTGCCCCTGCTTCCTAAAACAGTGCACTGCCACCCTGGTTCCAGGCCACAGAAAGGGAATTGAGTGGTGCTTTTTACTGAGTGTCCCTGCTTCTTCATGCAGAAGTGCTGGTTAACTTGACAACTCCTCTAGGAAATGTTTTCCTCAAGTGAATTCTTCTGCCTTTCTCAGTACCTGGTAATGCTGACAGGGTGTATTTCCAAATTGTTTCTAAAGAAGCACAAAGCATCAGGTCTCCAGTTACTCACTTTTTCCTTCATGTGCCTGCTTTCCTCTCCACTGCTAGATAAGGTTGAGGGTATCGGGTTGTCTAGAGATGAGGGAAGAGGTCTAACAACACTGTGTAGAGAGAAAAGGGAAAAAACATTCCTTAAGGAGTCTTTTTAATGGGGATTATCATCAATAACAGAAACACCACGGTCAAACCAAATCCTATAGAACATGACCTCTTCACTCTTCAAAAAAAGAGGGACTTTGCATTGGACATTGGTACCATGAAACATCTGCATTGCATTTGTCCTCCTGGGTCACTCTCTGTGCCTTCCAGCTGGGCTATGTGCACTCAGCCCTTGCTCAGGAGCTCGGATCATTTCAGTGCGCCTGCTAGAGCAACAAGCCATCTGTTTGTGTGAGTCTGCCATGGAGGACCACAGGTCTCTGTCATGCTGCCATCATGTTCAGTCTAAGACAGAATGAGGCTTGCTGACACTGTATCTTGCAGGGTTAACACCTCCCCTCTGAAGGACAGACTTTCCCTCATAACATTGCCTGATGGCACCACAACCAAGTCCTTTTATTGCCCTTTTGCTGTTTTTTGCCTGCCACGTGCATTCCTCAAACCTGCAGCCCTGCAACTGCCCTCAGCCCTTGGCATTGTGTGATGTGCATCTGCTTCTAGCACAATCCTTTAAGGAGGGAGAGGAATTTAAATGTTACACCCAGTGCTTCCTCCAAATACAGACCGAAGCACAAGCCAAGTGCTTTTCCCTGCACACAGAAGGAGGTGGTTGCACAAACAGCTGGTTTTGCATGATAGTACAGGACCATAAAATGGCAATTTTTTGGCTTCTCCTCTCTATGCTTTGTGTTCATTATTAGGGGAATGAAGTAGAAAGGGTGGGGAAAAGTAGTTACCTGTGTAGGGTCGTTATGCGGAAGGCTGAATGGATTAAGGCAATGCACGTGTGGCTATCGTAGAAAATTGAACACTAACCCTTCTGAACCACAGCCCTTAAGCAGGTTATGACCACACACGGCGTGTTTGGTGGCTGGTTACAGAGTATGGTGGACAGCCTGTCAGTATGTATGAACCACAGATTGGGCTGGCTCTCCTCTCTGGTCTCGTGTTCAGGCCTTTACTTCAGCCAGAAGGTTTTCCTTGTGCCTTCACTGAAGGTTACGCTGTGGTGACTTCAGAAGAAGGTATCTAGGTATGTGGCCATTCTGATACTGTTCTCCCTAGGCCAGTTGATACCACCAAAGCCTGGAGAAGGCAAAAGCAAAGAGCACAGACCTTCACTTTCTGTCACAGCATTATAAAGCCCTAAAATCTGCAGAGCTGCTGGTCACACTCCTAAATGCAGATTGCATGCAAGAAGGTGAATCGTTCCTTGTTCTAGTCTTTGCAGCAAACCAGATGATCTTCTCAGGTCCTGTTTTCTGTCCAAAGCTGTACAGAATACCAAGGCAAGGAGCACCATGGAGTATGAAAGGCTGCTTTGCTGTCCAGCAGAATTACCATGCAAATAGGATTTAAAGCTATTGATGCTGGTGTCTCCACAAAGGAATTTGCATTTAATGCCTCCTAAATCCAGAATGGCTTTTTGTTAAGATCTTACATAATTTCAGTCACCAAATTACCTGAGTTTAAGCAAGTCCTTTCTTTTTATCAGATCTTAACTTTGTCCTTTAATATGAGCTAGCTTTGAACTCCAAGTCTCATCACTCAACTCTGTTTCTCTGGTCTGCAAACTCTCCTTTTCCTGCTGTGTGAGGAACAACATCCTCTTAGTGTTAAGGAAGGTCTTTAGACAGCGCAGTCCCATCTGCTTTCTGGTTGGCTGAAAGGAGGCTGATGGCAATGCAACCATTCCAAAGGCTCATCTAATGTCTTACAGGACATAGCTTGAAGCCAGACCTTGGAAGAGCCACTAGGTCTTTTCTGACATTGCTGTATGCCTACCTTCAACATGTACACTTGGCCATGGGATCTGCTGTGCTGTTCTGGCTGTCTTGCCTGCAGATGCCTTGCAACTGCAAAAGCAAGCCACCAAGCCTCCTGCATAGACATTGAAAGGGACTTTAGGATGCTCCCCCATGGACAGTTTGGACTCAGCTGCTTCTGGTTTGTCTCACCAGCTCTTTTCCCAAAAGGAGGCACCCAATGTGCTCAGCTGCATGCTGGCTGTACTGGTCTGCAATCCTGAGCAGAATCCTTTCCTTCCCATGCAGTCTGTCCTCAGGCTGGCCTGCGAGCTGTACAGCAGCATACAGGAGGCTTGAAAAGTACAGTGCCTTGTATGTGACCCAAAAGAAACATGAAGATGCTTTTGAAGAAAGGAAGGACCCAGCTGGGCACCAGATGGAACAACAGGAAAAGGAAAATAAGCAGTGACTAGAAAGGTTGCCAAGTGCTGCCTTGGCCTAGGGCAGATCCCAGTTGTCTGAGTTAATCTGTCTCAGTGCAGTGCTGATACCAGCAGGGAGCAAAGCTTGCCTTCAGATGCACACACCAGAAACACCATGTCCCCGAGCTGGCACTGCAGCCAAATGCTACAAAGGAGAGACTGCTGGGCTGTTAGAGCACCAAAATGAGATCCGGAGTCACTTGCTGCTGTTGGCACGTAGTACACGTTTGCTTTAACCAGGCAAGTCACATCCCCTCTTGATGTCCATTCCCTTCTGCAGCAAAGGAGAGAAACCTGCATTACAAAGATGCTGCCACCACCCTGCATGGATGTTTCCACATGTGACGGACACCATCAATAGCATAGCTCTACAAGCAAGATGCCAAAAGTGTGCTATGGAAATTTTACATATATTTTCAAAGTACTGCTCTGCTTTGCCTCTGTTCACCAGCTTCTGATGTTGCTTGTATGTGCCAGAAGGCTGTGGAGTGGAGGTTAGTATAAAGATTAAACAGCTTTTGAGAAAGATGTTTCACAGGAATGAATTTCCCAGTTATTTGTCAGGTAGCTCTTGCACAACTGTCTTCTCAGTCTGTGTGCTGCTAGAAGGTGCATGTAAGAGGATTTGATGGCTCAACAGGAGCATCCCCTGATAGTAGAATTAAGGAATTTAGGAGTGCAGAGGGGATAGCAATTGCTCATGGGAGGGAAGAGAGCACTGGAGGACTAATTTGGGATATTCCCATGGCAGTTTCATGCTTTTATGTTTACCATCCATATAATTATCTGAGGGCATAAAATGGAACTTTTGCCCAGGATTTTCCTTTATTTTCTAGTGTCCCTTCAAGCTCACATGGAGTATGGGTACTCTTATCCAGCATGAAGTCAACTTTGTCACCTGGCTGCTGCTTGGCTTAGCAAGGACAGGCTGCATGTTCAGTACCATGTTCAGAGCAAGCCGGGCTGGGTTGAGCCTAAGGGGAAGGCATGGGTGGGTCTTCATTTTAAGGTGCTTTTCACCTCTGGGAGAACATTGCATCCTTGTCACCTCCTTTCAAGACTTTCCTGTGAGAGGGATGGCCCCAAACCTTGAACTGCATCTCATCAGACTAACCCACTTCTGTTGCAGAGCCATACAAGCCCTGATGCAGAAGGGCCAGCAATTTAGCATAGAAGAAGAGATTATGGCCTGGGATTACCTCCAGAACATTAATGCAGATTTCTCACAGGGGCTGTCATCCATATTTTAAATCCCTGTATTATGCAGCTGAGCTGATGCATTGTTTCCAAAAACTTACAGCTACATCCCCTCCTTTTCCCCACTTGACACTGGTAGCAGTCCCAGAATCACAACATCTAAATGCTGCCTGGCTGAGCACTGATTTGACAGCTTGCTGGAGAGGTAGAAGTTGGGGACAAATTGGACAATGGAGCAGAGCACCATGGCCCATGCAGCAAACCATGTTGCAGAGCAGCACGGACACTGACAGGACAGGTTGCAGCTTTCCCTGGTGCCTGTGAAGAGCTGCTCTTCTCACTGCTTCCCAGACCTGTTTGCACTGGGGGTGGTGCCAAGCCTTCCTTTAAAATCTACCCCAGCAAAAGGTGGATTTGCTCCTGGAAAGAGCCTGGCTTGCTCAGGTTGTGCGTGATCTGTGAAGCCATTTCCATAGTAACAAACAGTGATGTTGGTGGTGGCATTGCATCAGGGAGAAGTACAAAAGAAGCCTCATTAAAATGTGACCATACCAGACATGTCACTGGAAACCAGCACAGTAGGCACCAGGAAGAGAAAAGGCCACCAAAAGGCCATGCTGAGATAAGTCCCCTTACCTGACAAGATGTTTTCCCTCCCAGAGTAGCTTTTACTCCCTTAGTTGCCCATCCAGCTGTTTCAGGTGAGCTCACTGCAAGCACTGCTCTCCACCACGATAAAGCAGCCTGGTTCTGCACCCAAAAAAAACCCTGTGACTATTTGTTACCTGCCTTCCTCAAGCCTGCATGATTTAGGAGATGCAAAGTTTGCTGGGAGGTGTAATGCAGATGCATGGAGACAGCTGGGAAATTTGGACAAGCTTGCTTCACAACAGTCCTTCTGTTTTTTATCACGTTCATCTCCATCCCCAGCTCACAGATTTCTCTGCCCTGCTTCTTTGCCCAGAAAAGCTGCATTAGCAGCTGTGTTTGGCTTGTAGCTGCCTCTATCCTGAGACAAACCCAAGGCAAATATCAGACCAGCAGGAGATCTAAAAAGTGTGATGGCAGATGAGTCAGAGACAGGCTGGGATTTCTCTTCAGAAGTCTGAAGAGGATGAGGGTTCACTGGGCTAGTGTAAAATCTTGGTGTGATCCAGCAAGCCAAGCCAGACAGCTTCACCCTCCAGTCCCTATGCAGCAAGAGGTCTGGGACCCAAGTGCCAGGTCCCAGGCTGCCCAGCCCAGCTGCTGGTGCAGGCTGGAGACCTGCAGCAGAGGTGCAGGTGGGATTCCTGTTGGCAGTGCTCTTGTTGTGCCTGGGCAGGCTGCTGTAAGACACGCTGGTAGGGTTGTAGTTCTGCAGGCAGAAAGACTCTTAGAAAGGATTACATTTTTGCAGAGGTGAAAAATCAGGAGGTTGTGGGGTGGTTTCTTGCACATTCTTAACTATTTTTACTCCTTCCACAGAAGTTACTGAACCTTCAGCTTAATAAAGAAACTGAGCCACCATTAAATAGTACTCTGAAGAGTCTGAAAGCAGGCACTTGCATGAAGAGCTGTGTCTAAAACACAACTTCCAGATCTTGTTGTACATCTTGTATCTGAGTCACCCCGTGTGCTGGGTGGGGATTTGGTTGGGAGAGTCAGCAGTGGCCATCATGCCAAACAGCCACAGCTTCCCAAACTGAAGAAGGATCAGACCAGGAAGCAGGGCAAGGAGCAAAGACAGTAGAAGGATAGCTAGTTCTGACAGGTAATCTTTGGTATCTGTGTCCAGTGGTTAGTCCTAGAATTGCAAACCTTGTTATATTGCACACGTCCTCCTTTCACTCCTCTGAAAGCAGCCATCGCCTTTCCTACCCCCTGCCCCACGCACTAGTGATGAGCATCAGAGGCAGTTGCACCAAAGTGACTCTGAGCTTAGTTCTGCATCCACCTCTCCCACCCAAACCTAAGGCAACCTGGACCGTTGTTGGCCATCACAAGTCTAGTAACTCTGCTTGGGTTTCCCTCCTCATGTACTATAGCTTCCTCCACATGCACTCTAGTAGGGCAGTATAGGAGGCTCTAACCGTGTCCCAAGAAGCTTCTTTGCCCCCTGGCAGCACCTTGCAGACATGCACCTTACTGGGAATGTACTTGGTAAATGCCAGGGAGATCTGTCACTGCCAATCTCATGTAGGTGGCAGCTAATGGGGATATACCAGGGGAAGCTGGCAGAAAGTGGCTACTGTCCCTTTTCATTTATTTTTTGAGCAAGAGGGGGATTTTTCTGGCATTATGATTATTGTCCACCTTCCAGTGGCCAAGTTCTGGACTGCATTAATAATTGGGGTTTGTTGGCAGTCTGGGCAGGTATGGAGCTTCGCACCAACCTTCACAGCAAACGTCGCAGCTCTATCCAGAGCCTGGATGCAGTCTGGGTTTCTCCCACGTTGGCAAAGTGCTTTCAGCAGGCTCCAGACATTTCTGGCAGACAGAGAAGCAGCACTTTCTGAGTCCAGATCAAGTCTGCACTTCCATTTTGTGTCCTCTGCTTGGATAAAACTCAACCCAAGCAAATGGTTCCCAGGTATCCTTTCCCCATGCAGTGCTTGGCACCCCAGGGGAGGGAGTGGTGGGAAGCATGTCAGGATCACCCAAAGTGAGATCCTTTTTGGATGTGTTTAATGGAAATATCTTTCAGGAGGAGAGACCTCCTGACCTTTGCATTCATCTCAAGAGCAGGAAATTAATTTCCAGCTGTCCTTGCATATAGTGAAGCATAGCTGAAACAGCCAAATGCAAAGTAGAGTTAAACATAGGATTTGACCGGAATAACCTTTTAATTAGGAAGATAAAAATTTGTTGTAGCTTGACCTTAGTCCATGTTAGGAACCTGCTAATCATTTGACATACAGAGTGTATTAATGCTGCACTTAACTTGGCCATTGGTTTTATTACCTGGTTTTGGGAGTTGTTTCAGTCCCAAAGCATCAGTCTGCATCTTGTATGGTTTTCTTTCTTTTTTTTTTTTTTCCCATTCAGAACATGTAGCACACACTTGTACTTCTGTTCCTGTCTGCGTAGAGTATTGCCTTAAACAGATCAGTTGTGTCGTGGTTTGTTTTGGGTTTTCTTTTTTCTACCATCAGTTTAATGCATTAATTTATTTTAAAATGTGGGTTTGTTTTTTGTTCTTCAAAGACAAGAAACGTGTAATTTTTTTTTTTTTAACATTTCCATTGCAGTATTTATCATTGTTACTGGTTGTGTGTAGTGTAACAGAATTAATGATATTAAAAAGCATACATATGAAAATCAGCCTGCCAACCTTTCTCCTTGGAGCACAGCGGGGTGATGGTATGAACTGAACCATTTCCTCTGAGCCACCAGCAATCACAGGTAGCAGAATCAAGGGGTGGCTCATGCTGGAAGCCTGTCCTGCAGAGGATTTGTTTTCCCTACAACCCAGAGGCTTGAAGTCTACCCCTCTGCAGAGTGGTGCTCCCCAGATCTGTGCTCTGGGGTGCTGCAAGGGCTACCCCTGTGTACACCCTGCCCTCCCAGCCTCCCATTGGATCCTGGGAAGAGCTGGAAGTGATGGAGAGTCCAACCAGCAGGGTGTGAAGATCAATGGCATCTTATTTTCTTCATTTCATCCCTAATGGTGCATTAATCACATTTGCCTGGAGCCATCTGTGTGCCCTAGGATGCCCAGCACAGCACCACCACCCACAGCAGAATAGGGTTCTTGAAGCCCTTCAGAGGAGTGGGATGAGCGAGGGTGGCTCTCTTGTCGGCAGAGCTCATCACTCAGAAGATCAGTACATGCAGAATCACCTAAATCCAGCCTTTTAATTAAAAAGGGGAGACAGAGTAGGTTCTGTGTGTCGGGTGCTGTGTCTCAGGCGCTGGCTGCACTGGTGTGATGCACTGCAGCATGCCCAAGGAAATACAGGAGAGAGGGGCTGGAAAAGCTGCCACCATCACTGCTCCTGCACCTCTCGAAATTATTTTGACTATAACCAGCTGAAGCTGTTTCCTGCTATTGTTAAGACAGTTGCCTGCAGGAGGGGAGGAAGCCTGGAGCCAGGAGAAAGCCAGGAGGGTGCAGCCAGTGGAGTGATTCAGGCAGCAATTGTTGCATCCTAGACCACAACCACAGCTAGTGTCCCCCTGTTCCCTCACTATGACATCACTGTTATATAAGCACCACCCTGGGCTGGCAGACTAGTATCACCAGCAAGTCTCCAGCCCCATGTAGTGTTCCTCATCCAGCAGGGCATCCACAGGACTATCTGGGACTCCAAGCGCTCCCATCCCCAAGGGCTGCTGCACCATGTTTCTCTTCTCAAAAAAATACAAGACCCCTGTCAGCACTTACACGGACTCCTACCGTGCGCCATCCTCCATCAAAATGAAACTCCAAGATTTGAATTTGCAGCCAATCTTCAAAGAAAACAAGTTTGTGACACAGGTAAATGCCACAGAAGGAGGAAACCTCCAGGTTCCTCCAGCTGCTGTGTGATGTGGCAGTGATGGTGGGGAGACCTGAGACTGAGAGCTGTTCCAACACCTACTCCTCTAAACTTGGGGCCTTCCATACTTGGGGGGGGGGGGGCATGGGAAGGGACAAGGGGAAATTTGAGCATCAAAAAACCCTCCCAGCCCTGGTCTTGGATAAGGAGGGATCCCTAAGCTGTGACCTCGCTGCAGGGGTGCCTGTGGGACATGCACCTTTCCCCACAAGGGCTAACAGGTATGCAGGCTCTGAAGCAAAGCACACTGCAAACTGTCTGGTCTCTTGCAGCCTCGTTAGCATGTGCATTGTAATGAAGGAACCAGCAGAGGGCATGGATGGAGATGTCACCATTGTGCAGGGACATGAAGTTTATGCAACCAGAGCACATGTCTGCCCTGCAAAGCCCCTGTCCTCTTGGGCTTTGCCTGTTGTAGGACATTGATTTGATCCTGTAACCACTTTCCCAACCTCTGCTGGCCCCCATACCTGTCAGTCCCAGTGCACCCAGCCCATGTGGTGGCTTTCATGTCTCTTCTAAGTGCCCAGATGTCCTCCATCCCCTGTTTTCAGACAAGTGGGAAGCTTGGGGCATGGATGACAGTGGTGTTATGATTCCCATGCACACCCACAGTGAAGAGAGGCCTGGTGCTTGGATCTCCGTCTGCATCTCCAATGTTAGGCCCTCCTCAGTAATCAGCTTCACATGTGCCCCAATAGCTGCAAAGGCAGATGGTGCCACATGGTCTGGCTTTCTCTCCACTTCTTGATGCCTGTAGGGATTAACGATGCCACCTGTGGAAAACACAGTGAGCCAAAGTCAGTCTGAGAAGAAGAAGGAAATGCAGTTGTACAAAAGGAACTCCATCAGCCCCGCTTCCTACCAGCCCTGGAATTACTCGCTGGCCATGACTGGAGGTACTGCTGAGGTCCCATTTGTCCCATGTCACATGGAACACATCAACATGGGGTCGGGGCACTGAGGGTGCTGGCAGTGGCTCTGCACAGAACAGCTTTTGCATCCTGCTTCCCCACCACAGTGCTGAAGGGACCTTCTCTCAGCATCTGCACTTATGGCTTTGCTGCAGCTGCCCATCTCCATCCCTATACTGACATTCCCTGTCTCTGAGATGGCCACAGGTCCCCAGGGTCCTCTTGACTAATTACTCTCTGGTAGTAGGTACTATCTGGGGGACACACTCCTGGCACCCCATAGTCCCCAGGGACCAAGGTCCTGCATAGAAAGGACAAGTGACCAATGAGCTGGAAGTAGGTGGTGCCACCTCCATCATAGTACCTTAACAAGTACCCTGGAAACAGCACCTCTGACATGTCCCTGGCCCTGTGCATTGTGTTTGGGGGAAAGGGGAACTCAGGACTCTCCACGTGTCTCCCCACATCCCCAGCACCACAGTCAGCCCTGACTGTCACTTTTGCATTGCAGAGATGTACAACCCAGTTTTTGTCAATGAGGACAAATATGTCACTTGGAGAACAATTCCCTACAACAGTGCAGCCTAGAATATGCACTCCTCTTACCTCCCCTCCTGCCCCACTTAGATCCCCCAGACTAGAGTTGCCTCAGGTGCCACCAGCACCTCGGGCTTTGCAGCAGAAATGTGGCAATTCTTCAAGGGATTCCATCAGTCCCTGCAGAAGACAAGGATGGAGACCTATCTGCACAGCATGCCCACACCATACACCATCAGCCTCACTCCATTTAGTAACTACCCTCACCTTGCCTCTGTACTATAGCTGTAACTATATCTGTGCTATGTTTGTGTCCATCCAGGTGATGGGCCAGCTGCTCTTCCTCACCCTTACCCTCAATTTCTCTCCACTTGCAGAGAACATGGTAGCTGACACAGAGTACATGCTGCCCCCATACACTGTGGGGGAAAAGGGAACTTCTCCAAGCTACTACAGCCCTTCCTCTGGGTGCTACTACTGTCTGCAAGGGATGGACCCCTACACTGATGGATCCTCAGCTGCCAGAAGGCATCTCCACTTACTAGGACGGAGGGCTGTAATGTTGGGATAGCGTTGGGTGGGATAGGATGGGGTGACAGAGAATGAGATGGTGAGGCCCCACCTGGAATACTGTGTCCAGTTTTGGGCACCCCAGTTTGAGGGGCAAAATGCTACTGGACAGAGTCCAGCTCAGGGCCATCAAGATAATTAAGGGAGTGGAGCATCTCCCTTATGAGGAGAAGCTGAGAGAGCTGGGGCTCTTTAGCCTGGAGGAGACTGAGGAGGGACCTCATAATGTCTATAAATATGTTAAGGGTGAGTGTAGGGAGGATGCGGCCAGACTCTTCTCAATGTCATCCAGTGACAGGACAAGAGGCAATGGCAGTAAATTGGAGCACAAGAGGTTTAGGGTAAACACACTGAAAAGCTTCACAGTGAGAATGACAGAGCTCTGGAATGGGCTACCCAGGGAGGTTGTGGAGTCTCCTTCTCTGGAGACATTCAAGACCCTCCTGGATGTGTTCCTGGGTGACTTAGTCTAGGTAATCCTGCTCTGGCAGGGGTGTTAATCTAGATGATCTTCTAGGTCCCTTCCAACTCCTGACATTTGATGATTCTGTGATTCTGTGGAATGGGATGGGTTACCTTGGGTTGGGATGGACATCACCTCCTTTACCTGCAGGACCACAGCTCACCCTGTTTCCTGTGTCTCTTGCAGGAGTATTCCATCCCGCAGCTACAGCCCCAAAGCAATGTTGTCTGTGTCTACACAACACCCGCAACCATACGACCTGTATTCTACCTATCCTAGGTGAGGGCAGGTGAAATGGGAGGAGCATTCCAAACCAGTTGCCCACAGCCTGTTGTTTAATATGCCTGTTATTTTTCCCTAATGCCAGCCAAACACTAGCACTGTTTTCATCAGGGTCTCACACAAATTCCACAGGGATTTTTTTTTTCTGTGGTTACTGGTGCAGACTACAGCCCAAGTGATAGCAGGTCCTGTCACAGTGCCCATGCACCTCCCATCTCACACCCTAAATGGACATGCCCAGGGAGGAGAGGACACCATTGCAATGCTAAGCTGTGGAGTATGTTGTTGCTACCTGTGGAGAAGCAGTTGACAAATTTATTTCCAGGACAGGTGGTTCTATGCTTGGTCTCATCCAGTGGTCCCTGGGACTGTACGTCACCTGGAATCTTGTTCGGGTTCCTGAGCCCTGCTGCACCTGGCTTATCATCTCCTAGATTTTGAGGCCACATCATTGTTTCTTGTGTTGCTGTGGTATTTTGTGTTTGCACTGCTTGCTTTTGTATCCAAGAACCTCTTCCCTGGTCATGCTGATCATTATGTTGTTGTAATCAGCCCTGTCCTTCACCCTCTGCAGGTCTGGCAGCATTTTTTAATCCCCACATGTTTACCTCTAGGATAGCTCCATTGCTGAGGCAGCTTTTTTTCAGCCCTGGGGAAGCAGTGACAGGAGAGGGGAGGTTGTTCAACTAGCTTAGTCATAATGCTGCTACTGCATCAACCCCCCATGGGCCAAAATTAGGCATCAGGCTTCATGGAAAATGTGCAATTTGCTTAAAATTCCCAAGCCTGGGAACTAAAACCCAGTGCAAACAAACATGGAAAAGTGGGTTCCCCATAGATGACCTAAGATGGGCCTCAGATGTTTCTCAATGACTTTTCCACCAATAAAACTGGCAGATTTTCCTGGTTGGCATGGCTTTGGGAATGAAGATTTTAGGGAGATGACAGTGCAAGAGAGAGTGGGTGTTTGCCAGGTGGGAGACCCAATGGACACAGCTCACTGAGATGCCAATGCCAGGGAGCTTCAGCTCTTCCATCCAGGCTTCATTTTGTCCTCAAGTACCCGAAGACACTCACTAAAGTGGATGGGGGCAGTTGCATGTCTACAGCTCACCCCTAATGCTGGCACCCAGAATCAACTTTTCAGCTCTTCTTCCTCACAGGAGTTTCGTCCTCCCATGTATGATAACTGTATCTGCTCTTCTAGGTGGGATACAAGCCACTTCAGTAATATAGGAGGAGTCCAGCGAGGCAGCTACATCATCCACCCGGAATTTGCCTCAGAGGCTAGCTCTTCCCGAGGGCACTGCTGAAGAGCAAAGATGGACTTTCATTACAAGTGTCATGAGCAACCATTCCCCTCAGACTCTTTTCTACAGGCGTGGGAAGTTCCTGGGGAGGGGGAGGGAGAAACTTCAGCAACTGCTATCTTGGTGGGCACTTCAACCAGAGGCTGACATGCTGCAAACCGGAGACAAAGAAAGTAAACAAGGAAAAGCTCTTGGAGAGTAGTAACACAGACAAAAATAGAAGCAGCCTTTGGTACTCATTTTTGTCAGCTTCATGCTGGGCTGCTCAGGACATGCTTGATTTTGCCATGTTACCCAGGAATTGTTGCCATCCATCTGGGATAGTGAGCATGGGCACAGGCTAAATAAGGATGGGCATTTGAAGGCAGCACATAATTAATGAAGGCATGAAATACCCTTCTCTGGGAGCCCGGTGTCAGCGGGGAACACCACACGGGGCCTTCCACGTGTGATGCAGATGATAAACCCAGCGGGCTGCTGTTCCCACGGGAGGGACTCTCCAACACCGAGCCATCTGGAGCTCCATGTTCCTGAACCGCTGCCCTGCTTGGGACAGGGAAAAAAACCTGTAACAACCCCATCCCGGCCCCACAGCGTGAGCCCCACCAGTACCAAACCCCAGCACAGCCCCAGAGGTACGCCAACCCCCAGCTGCCCCCGGTCACCCTCAGGGACTCCAAAGCGCCTGCACCCGCCGGGGCCGGTGCTGCCGCCTGGTCTGAACTACATCTCCCAGCGGGGATCACAGCACCGGGGCGGGGCGGGCCGGGCCGGGCCGGAGCCGGACCTGGGGCGGGGCCCCAATGTGCGCCCAACCCCGGAACCGCCGCCGGCTGCGACCAGCCCCGCTGCCCGTCTGTCCCCGCCCCGCTCCCGCCCCGTCCGCGGTGCCGCTCGGAGCCCAGCCGTGGCCCGGTGCAGCCGGTAAGTGTGCCGGCCGCAGGGGCTGCCCTCCGGGGCAGGTTCGGGGTGTGTATCCCCGGCACGGAGTGGGCCGACAATGGGTGTGGGGTGCGGACATGGAGGCAGGCAAAGGGGGTGCCTCTTCCCGCAGACCCCAGGAGACAGGGTCGTGCTCGGAAAGGCCCGCGGGGAGCGGTGTGTCAGTGCAGACTTGCACCCTGACATTGGTGTAGGGGCCGCACGAGTTTTTCTTGTGATGATGGGCAGGAGTCTCACTACCCGGAGATTTACCTGGAGAAGCGTCCCAGTTTCACTTACAAGGTGCAGCGTCAACTTTTGCCGCTGGACAGATGTCTGGCAGTGAAAACTTAAGCAGATGGGTTTATGCAGCACACTGTGCAATGAACTGGGTTAGATCTGGGGTGGTTTCTGGGCAGCCTCTCTGACAGCAAGTGCTGGTGGTGGCAACAGGCGGCCAAAGCTGTTTCAGAAAGCACAAGTCCTTCTTTCTCTTTTACATTCACTCTTGGGGTACTTGTAATGACAAAAGGCAAGTGCCCAGAACAGCAGACATCCACATCCCAGTGAGGAATGAGGGTTGAGGGCTTGTGTCTGAGTGTCTGGCTCTCCACATAGAAATGCTGTGAGGAAGCTCTTTAAGGAATTGATGATTGTGTTTGGCCCAAGGTTGTCCAGCATCACTGGCTGTCCGATAAAGTGATGGAAGTTCGGAGTCCTGAATCACCAAGCCAGCTCCCTGAGCTATCCAGAGGTCTGGAGCTGCCAGCACCTGGAGCTTCATGGTGACTTAATGTCTGGAAAATCGCAGGGGCTGTATAAGAGGGATGTGCTTCAGTTTCCATTTCTTCACTGTATCGTGTTGTAGTGGTTGGGTGTTTGAGTGGGCTCAGGTTTCAGCCAGACTCTGCATTCCAAATGCAGAACACTCCAAAAATGCTGAATCAGCTCTTGTAAGAAAGGACATCAAGGGGCAAAATGGGGCACAGTGTCCCACTGTGGGGCAGTTTGTCTTGGGAGGATGGACATGAGCAAGAGTGAGATTAACACGTGCTGGAGCACTGTGGAGAGAGGCTGTTGCAGTGATGGGTGGGCAAGGAAGCACATCTTGTACCAGCAGAAATTAGGCTGGGAGACAGAAAGCCAGTGGCAAAGACAACAAAATCTTTATGGCTGTCTGTCTCTAATGGCGCACAAAGAAAAATAAGCTAATAGCAGAGTGATGCCTTGTGCCAGGGTTTTGTACACCTGCCTGCTGGACCAGCCCTGCAGGGCCATGTCTATGCCTGGTACTGGCTCCTTCAGTGAGTGATAAAATAAATGCAGTTAACGCTCTTGTTTCTTTTTTTGGGCAGATTTATACCATGACAATGTGCTGGTGCATGGATAATTTGTTGTGTTGCTTTTGCTGCCACTGGGTACGAGGTGGGTGGTTTTAGTGGATGCCTCTCTGAGAGTTACTGGCCCCACAGGTGCCGAGGAGCTGACTGTTGCATTCTGGGTTACCCCCTGAGCCACAGCTTCTGGGCCAGGCTGCCTCCTGCTCCCTCAGGGGCTGTAGGACATCTCTGAGGTGGACATGTATCTTGAAGGGGGAGCACTGGAGCTTTTCTTTCATGTGTCCAATGCATTTTGATATGAGTGGACCATAAGGGCTCCCTTTAATGTTTTCAAATTTACACAAATCTTTGCAGATCAGACAAATTCAGATGCTGTTGTGTGACTCTAGGTAGGAGAAAGCAAGAGCCCTTGGTCATGGTTTAGTCATGAGCCAGGACAACCACGGTCAATGTGCAGGGTTAAAGTGAAAACACAGCATATTAAAACCTCATCTTGCTAATTAGCACAGGGTGAAGAACAAAGAAAATTATGTTGTAAGGGGGGAATTGTCAGGGGTTTTAAATATTAAGTCATCTGCTGCTGGAATTGACTCCCAGTGTTTGGGTTTTTTTTGAAAAAAAAGACACTAGATGAGGTCTGCAAATAGGTTTGGAACATCACTTGACACTGGCAGCTTTAAGGGACATAACTGATCTGTAAAGTGACAATTCCTACAATATAGGTGAAAGTATTTAAGGATGGGCAGAATTAATGCCACAGCTTCAGACAAAGCAAGGATCTGTGAGCATGTCTGCACTTTGCAGATGAGCTCTGTACTCACGTGGCCCCTCGGATTTGGGGTTTATCCTCTGGATACCCATTGCTGTTTAATCCTGGCTTACAAACCAGCTGACAGCAGTGGGGCTGCTTGTTTCTTTTCTCTCAAGGCAACCTTACTACTCTGCTGTATCACAACTCTGCTTGAAATTGCAATATTCGGGGAAGGAAAAAACCAAAACCAACCAACCAACCGAAAAAAAACCACAAACAAAAACAACAGAATAACCCTGGGTTAGCTCTGGAGAACCTGCAAACACAGGTAGGGACGAGGCTACACCAGCAGGTCCCGCTCCCCTGGCAGGGAGGCGAGATGCCCTCCTGCATCCCGCGACGCCGGGAGCCGAGGCTCGCTGAAGCGCCGCCCTTTGCGCCGCCGCGATGCCTGCGGCAGCCACCCCTTGGACGGCGGCCACTGCCTCGGCACACCCCGGCCGGAGGGTTGGCTGCTCACGCAGCCGTCACGGTGCCGGAGAAAGCACGCCGGTGACGTGTTGGGTCCCCTCCTCCTGCCCACGGACACGCTCTGCTCGGGGCGCAGCCGGCTCGTAGCCCCAAAACTCCCCCTGCTCGATGGAGAGGACAAAGCTGCCGGGGACGCGGAGACGAAGTCGTGCTTGTTATTTTTGTGCTTAAAAAAAAAAGCCATCTGTGGCGGATCCAGGCGGCAGGCAGGGATCCCCGGGAGGCGATGGAGGGGTAAGTACAGGCACCATGCCCCCGGCAAAATGAGCTGCCTCCTCTCCAGGGCTGCCCATATGTGACAGAAGGGTGCTACTGGGAATTTGCTGCCGTGTCTTACCGTGGAGGCAGCAGCCCCAACAGCAAGCATCTGTCACTTTGCAGGAGGTGCAGAGACTTGCCCTCACTGCAGCCTTTCCCTGAGCCCCTCAGACCAGGCAGTGAGAATGCTGAAGGTAGGGGCCCCCCGGGAAGGAGGCACCATATCACCCCTGCTGTCCCTGCCCTGCTAAAGGCAAGAGTTGCTGCCCTGGCTCAGGGCTCAAGGGTCTGTGCCACCCACATTCACCCCACGGTGGTTTGTGCATGGCGAGGATAAACCCAAGGACCCAGAGTGACCTCGTGCAGAGTTCAGGAGGATCCTTGTGGGTGTCTCTGCAGGACAGGAGGAGGAGATGGTGCCTCTCATCCATGAGAGGGCTGGGTTGTATGATTGTGTGGTGAGCAGCCCTATGGCCTGTGCCAGCACTGCTGCTGGGTGCCTCCACTTGTTCAACTTTCTTCCATCAGCACCAAGCAACTAGAACAGTTATTTCACCCTTTAGGACCCAAAGAACCCTGCAGAGAACTCCAGTGCTGCTGCAGACCCCTCCAAGGGAAATTCAGGAAGAATTTGCTCACCCCACATTGACAAGTTTGCAAAGTCCCTTTGGCAGGGAGGTCTGCCATGAGGGGTCACAGCATTGCCCTGTGGAGGCTTTTCTCAGACCCAGAGCTGCTTTGCAGAGAAGTAATTTCCCCCTTTAATTTGCCATCCTAATTCCCTGCTCTTTTACGGGTTTAGAGATGCCTCACTCTGAAATCTGCAGTGTTGCCTTAGCTCAACTCCTGCCAAGATGTCTGGGGAGGAGGCAGCATCACCCTGTACCAGAGGGGAGGGTTTCCCAGCATCATGGTGTGGCGAGTGGGTAGGTGTACCCAGCACAATCTTGGCCCCCTGTGAGGTCCAGACCTGAACCCACTGGGGCAATAGGGACCAGTTAAATGTTACTGGCCCTTTTTAAACAAATGTCCTAATTGCAAAGTTGCCAGGGTTAGTGGTGCTGTGGGTCTCACAGCCTGTGCTTAGCGGCTGTGGTGGTAAAAATAGAAGCTGTCAAAAAATGGATTTTTATTTTTACACCATAAAGTGAGTCTTGCTCAGATGTTTTGCCTTCATCTCGAGCTGAGGTAAAGATGACTTGCTGCTTCCACAGAACAGGAAGAAAGAGCTTTGTTTTGGGTCAGCTGGGAAGCTCCATCACAGCAAACAGCAAGCATGGTGTTTGGCTTTGACACCCTCCCTCCCCTTTTTTTTTCTCTTTTTTTTTTCTCTTTTTTTTTTCTCTCTTTTTTTTCTCTCTTTTTTTTTTTTCTTACAAGTTTAAGGTCACCACAATGTCATCTCGGAACAAAATAACAAGTTTACATTCCAAAAAAGATGTTGAAACAGGCTTCACATGAACAGGCACCTCTGCAGGCAGTCATCTCTGGGAAGCTTGGGAAACTTACCTGTTATCTGGGATAGATCCAGATCACTGACTGGGGAATGTATATTATGTTAAGAAGGAAAAAAAAAAAAAAGAGGATCTGGACAGGCACAGCGTGAAATCTTGTTTTCAGAGACATCCCTGGCCCTGGTGTACTGTTTGATTCCTGCAAACACACTTCTCAGCATCTTTGTTGGAGTGGTACCCAAGCAGGGGGTGTCCATCAGCTCATGGCAGCCACAAGGGTTCAATCCTGGCCCAGGAAGAGTGACCAGAGCAAGATTAGATCTACCAACTCATACGCTTGGTTGGCACATCCCCTCGAGAAAGATTAGTGTCTAAGGGCCACAAAAGGTTGCAAAACCTTTCTAAAAAAACCCATATTATTTCTCTACTGGCAGGAGCAGTGACAGCTCCGTCATGTACGTCATGAGTTCCAGCCCATGGGGGGAAAAGAAAGAAACAGCGTAAAAATAGAGCAGCTTCGAAGTAGTTCATAAATAATAAACAGGCTTCCTGAAAGGGAGATGAAAATCCATAAAGTCCCTAAAGCCCTGGGAGCTGCTGTCAACTTTACTTGGAGTGAGAAGGTTGCTGTCCCCACAGCAGCAATATTGGCCACTTTTGGGGCTTAAAACCCTAAATGAGAACTGTGAAAGAAAGAACCATTTATTTTATTTATATTTTTTTTTACACTAAAAAAAAAAACAAAACAAAAAACCCCAAATAACAGTGAAACTTAAATTTTTCTCCCAAATAATTTGCAATCCTGCTCAGTTAAGGCTGCATGTTGTTTTTCCCCACCTGGAGCTTTGCAGTCCCAGATAAGACTGGCATGAGGCACAGGCGTGCCTCTGGTACTGACAGGTATTTGCTTCTCCCTCTCAGGCATCCCAGAAATTCCCAGCGCTGGGGAAGGAGGGAGCTTAGCAGATCTGCCTGTTGTTTCCAGAAGCATCCTGCCACTTGTGGCTTCACTCAGCTGTGCTGGTTTTGGCTGAGACCCTTCTTCAAAACTTCCCCTGTCCCCATCCCTGATAACAATCCTGTGCTGCTTCTGGTTCACCCTAAAGCCAAGGAGGGGTGTTGGTAGAGGGGATGCAGGTTTACCCCAAACACAGCATTCTCCCACCACCATCTGCTCCCTGCCTTTATTGCCCAGTTTTGCTGGGCTCAGCTGACCTGTCATCACATGTGCTGGTGAGTAAGGGCCCCATCCCCTTCCTGGGGGACAGGATCCAGCCCATGACACAGTCAGAGCAGTTGATGCTACCCCCATCCTGTGCTGTATCTCCCCGCCAGCGAGTGAGGGCTCCGTGGGACTTGGCCATGGGACAAGTGGTTTAGCTAAACCTGTCACCCGTTCAGGCTAATCGCTTCCTAATGCCACCCTAATCCCATTTAAAGCAACTGGCAGCCTAGAAAGTTACCAGCTCCCGGGGAAGGTTAAAATGACCTGGCTGGCAATGAAGAAGTTCCCCCAGCTGTAACAGCTGCCACATATCAATGTATCAAGAACAGTGTGGCCAGCAGGAGCAGGGAGCTGATTGTACCCCCATACTCGGCACTGGTGAGGCCTCACCTTGAGTACTGTGTCCAGTTTTGGGCCCCTCGTTACAAGAAGGATGTTGAGATACTGGAACAGGTTCAGAGAATGGCAGCAAAGCTGGTGAGGGGTCTGGAGAGTTTCTCCTATGCGGACAGGCTGAGGGAGCTGGGTTTGTTTAGTCTGGAGAAGAGGAGGCTCAGGGGGGACCTTATTGCTCTCTACAACTACCTGAAGGGAAGTTGTAGGGAGGTGGGGGTCGACCTCTTCGCCCTAGTTAAAGATGACAGGACGAGGGGCAATGGCTTCAAGTTGCACCAAGGGAAATTTAGCTTAGATATCAGGAAGAATTTCTTTACAGAGAGGGTGGCTAGGCATTGGAATGGGCTGCCCAGGGAGGTGGTTGAGTCCCCACCCCTGAAGGTGTTTAAAAACTGCGTAGATGTGGTGCTGGGGGACATGGTTTAGGGACACTGGCAGTGTAGGGTTAATGGATAGACTTGATGATCTTAACGGTCTCTTCCAGCCAAATCATTCTATGATTCTACGATATGTACTTCAAGAGGAATACAAAATACTGTACGNAAAAAAAAAAAGAAAGAAAATAAACCAGCATCTTTAGAGGCAATAAATTCAAACAGCTTCATAGCTTCATTTGTGCCCAGAAAGGGTGGTTTTCCCCCTGGTTTGCCTGGGGAGGAGGCATTGTACCCACCTTTGCTGGCACTGGGCAGCCACGGGCCAGCTGGTCTGCGGCTCTGCAGCTCCCCTCACATAGAATTGCTATGGTTGGAAAAGACCTTTAAGATGATCTCTCCTTCCCCTGCTCCTCCTGCAGTCGAGTTTGTTTATAACTCTCCCTTGTCCTTACTTTACTTTTCCCCCTTGGATCTCACTTGGCTGAGCCCAGACAGCCTGTGGCCAAGGAAGAGCCATTAGGCTCTTGGCACAGTCTGCTCCCCGGGGCCATGCAGGGGGAGCAGGCTGGAGGCGAATGCAGCCTGGAGCACTGCTGGATGGAGGAAGAGCCTTGTAGAGGTCCTGCACCACTTGGTCCTAAGAAAATTAGCTTTTCTCCCACCCAGAGCTGCTGCAGGGGTCTGCACGCAGTGGGAGTGAGACCTGTATGGCATTTCCTACAGCTATGCTTTGCTGCACAACACACCCCATATGTGCCCCCCCAAAACAGCCATGAGCCAACGGTACCCCAGCCTGATTTAGCTGTCCAGGAGCTGGGAGAAGCAGGAGTTTACTCTCCTTCACTGGAGAGCATCACCTGGCTGGAGCAGCAGGGGGAATGCTGGGGATGGGGAGGGTATGGTGCTGCAGATGGACCAAGTTAAATCTGCCAGGGAGGCAGTTTGATTAAAATGAGGAGCTGCAGCCTGGAATTCATTATGTGGTGGCTCTTATGGCTGTTAGTCCTGCCCCTTAAGGACATGGCCAGTGGGCTGATCTAAATCCTCCTCACCCTCCTCCTACCCACTCCCATTCTCACTTCTGCCTTGCTGAAAGCCTTCCCCTCAGAAAAACACAAAATTATGGCAGTGATTTGGTCCTTAATGCACTGGGGTTGTCCACTGCACAGAGTGAGGCTGTTCTCCACATGTGCTGTCAGGCCAGGGTAATTGGAGCTGGTGTCTGGTACGCAGTGTACAGCGCCCAGCACGTCCCAGCTGGTGGTGGGGGGCCAAGGGGGGCTCTGGAAAATGAGACAGCACATGGGTGACAAGCTGTGCCTTGATTCAGAGGATCTTCTGAGACTATTTATATCCTCTTCTTTTTCAGAAACGGGTGCTCCAGGACACGGTGGAGGTGGGAACTGTCCTAACAGTCCATTTTCTTCTCTCGAGAGCACCAGGCTTGCAAAACAGACCTTCTTCCCACATTTTCTGCATAAAACTATAGAGAAAATAGAGCACCATGTACACCTTCCTGCCTGAGAACTTCACACCAGTGAAGCAGAAGCCCGCCAAGGAGCTGAGGCCCATGCTTGGGGCCATCTTGCTGGGCCTCATCCTCTTCATCGCTGCCGTGGTGGCCTGGTGCTACTACACGGTGTCCCTGCGCAAGGCAGAGAGGCTCAAGACAGAGCTGATGGACCTGCGGGCAGATGGCTTTGTCATCAGGAACCAGCACGGAGAGGTGGTCTTCCGACTGGCCTTCCGCTCGGGTAGCCTCGACCTGGAGTCATGCTCCAAGGAGGGCGAGATTTTGAGCTGCACGCGCTCAGACCGAGGGCCGCTCAACTTCTTCATCCAGACGGTGAAGCCCAAGGACACCGTGATGTGCTACCGTGTGCGCTGGGAAGAGCTGGCCGATGGCCCGGCCGTGGAGCACACCATGTTCTGGGAGGATGCCCACTGGTACGGGGGCTCGGAGATGAGCATCCAGCACTGGCCCATCCGCCTGGCTGGCTACCAGGAGCCCGTGCCCTACGTGACGAGTGACGTTTATTCCTTCCGCGACAGCTTTGGCGGCATCCTGGAGCGCTACTGGCTCTCCTCCAAGGCGGCGGCCATCAAGATCAACGACTCCGTGCCCTTCCACCTGGGCTTCAACGCCACTGAGCGTGCCCTCTTCTTCCAGGCGCGCTACAAGGACTCGCCCTACAAGCCCCCGCTGGGGCAGCAGCCCTTCCCTGAGCTCAGCTACCGGGTCTGCGTAGGCTCTGACGTCACCTCCATCCACAAGTACATGGTGCGCAGGTACTTCAACAAGCCCTCCAAGATCCCTGCTGAGAACGCCTTCCGATACCCCATCTGGTCCACCTGGGCACTCTACAAGAATGATATCGACCAGGATAAACTCTTGAGATTTGCTGAAAAGATCAAAAAGTACCGTTTTAACTGCAGCCACATTGAAATTGATGACATGTACACGCAAGCCTATGGGGACTTTGACTTTGACCCTGTCAAGTTTCCCAACGTGACAGAGATGTTTGCAAAACTGAGGGAAGATGGATTTAAGGTCACCCTGTGGACTCACCCTTTCATAAATTACAATTCCTCCAATTTTGGTGTGGGGATTGAGCGGCAGCTGTTCATCAAGGAGCCCTCGGGGCGGCTGCCAGCCATGGTGGAGTGGTGGAATGGCATTGGGGCCATCCTGGACTTCACCAACCCAGTGGCTCGCGACTGGTTCCAGAGCCACCTCCGCCAGCTCCGACACAAGTATGGCATCTCATCCTTCAAGTTTGATGCAGGTGAGACCAGCTACCTGCCCAAGCAGTTCAGCACCTTCCGCCCACTCTCGGACCCCAGCATCTGGTCGCGGCGCTACACGGAGATGGCCATCCCCTTCTACGAGCTGGCAGAGGTGCGGGTGGGCTACCAGTCACAGAACATCTCCTGCTTCTTCCGTATCATTGACCGGGACTCTGTCTGGGGCTATGAGCTTGGCCTCAAGTCCCTCATCCCCACGGTGCTTACCATCAGCATGCTGGGCTATCCATTCATATCTGCTGATATGATCGGGGGAAATTTTTTCCCCAACAAGACAGATGGTGCGGTGGAGATCCCCGACCGGGAGCTGTACGTGCGGTGGTTGGAGCTGTCGGCCTTCATGCCCTCCATGCAGTTCTCCATCCCGCCCTGGCTCTATGACAAAGAGGTGGTGGAGATTGCACAGAAGTTCACGGAGCTGCACGAGTCGCTGGTGGCCCCGCTGCTGTTGGAGCTGGCTGGAGAGGTCACCGACACGGGCGACCCCATCATCCGTCCCATCTGGTGGATCTCGCCTCGCGACGAGGCCGCTCACAGGATCGACTCACAGTTCCTCATCGGGGACACCCTCATGGTGGCCCCGGTTCTGGAGATGGGCAAGCAGGAGCGCGATGTCTACCTGCCAGCGGGCAAGTGGCGCAGCTACAAGGGGGAGCTGTTTGAGAAGACCCCGGTGCTGCTCACAGACTATCCTGTGGACCTGGACGAAGTTGCCTATTTCCTCTGGGTTTCCTAACACCAGCTTTTTTTGGCTGGTCCATCAGCTTTGGGATAACCATGCCTTACATAGGACTTTATAACAAATAATAATTCTAATTGCACATTTTGTTTGAAACTGGGGATAAGGAAGGGAATTAAATAGAATTCACTTTCCTTGGGGTAATTATTTTTTTTTTTGGATGGGGATGATCTTTTTGTTTGTTTGTTTTTGTAATTTGTGGCAGGTGGGAGACTCCGTTTGGTGTGTGGTTGGCAGAATTTTCTCTAAGTCAGGAGGATTTGTCAGTCTGTCTGCAGGCACACAGTAAACCCAGTACTTTTTCAGTTCCCCAGGATTTCAAGAGGTGGTTGGTTAGCACCAGCAGGAGCATTTCTGTTCTCATGGAAGCATCTGGCGCTGGGCTTGGGGGTGTGTCTTGTGGGAGGGTTGCTACAGCATAGCCTGACAGAAATTTTGTAGTACAGCAAATATATTTAAAAGGACTTATTTTAAAAGCAGAAGGCACACTACAGATATATAGTATATATATATAGTATACCTCTTTGGTCTCATGTGGCACTGAACTTGCCCTATGCCCCATGTCTTTGCTTACCCAGGTACCACATGGGACACCCAAGTGATGTTAAGGAATTTTAACTGTATGGGCTGCTCATCTCTTGCTGGGGCAGCTGCATCCCCAACCTGTCCCCCTGAACACCCCCTGCAAGGCACTCCCCATGCATTGCCTCGGGTGTCATCATTGCCTTTGCTAGAGCAGTGCTGTCCATACCAACGTGCCCTCATACTCTTCGTAGAGCATTTGTGGCCCTGCTTCATTACATGGTTATCCTGCTGGTATCTCTTTTGCCTTTGAAGGACAAATGAGCTTTCAGGTTCACTGCTGGCAGAAGGACTGCCTGGAGCAAAGCTGTTCTCAAAAAGTATGTGTGGTGCTTCCCCAGCAGCAGCTGGTTCCCGATGGTGACGTTTGCTGTTAGCTGGCATGCGGGTGGGTGGAAAACACCGGCTTGTGCACTGGTGGGTCTGTGCCAGAGGGTGTTCTCACTGCACCTGCAGAGACATTCTCATCTACCATGAGATTAACCTAATACCCATCTGTGTCACAGGTCACAGTTAGAGGTGATGATTTTGTGGAGAGTTTTTCTGAGCCAGCCCTCCTCTCTCTCCAGGAGAATTAGGGGCCATCCTCAAGCATTGTTTGTGGTGCTGGAGGTGGGGTTGCTGTCAGATGCTTCTGGAGGGAACACAGGGTGACATAATCCAGCATCTTAAATACCCAGTAGCAGGGTTTGAGTGGCAGAAGTGCCAGTTCCCTATCTTTCCTGTTTGGTTTTGTATGGGAAGGTGCACTTACAGAGGTCCATGGGTAATCTTCACTCAGAGACAGAGCAAACAGGATTGAAGTCTGGCAGCCTTCCTCCCACGGGACAGGACATTCCTGGCTGTTCCCTGGTTGGGAGCGTGTTTCTGCCCCTGAATTTTTAATGAGCCTCTGTAGAATTGACCTGCTTTGGCTGGGAAAGTTTAGGGCACCCTGCCTAGGCTACAGCCAGCCAAGGAGAGTTCAGCATCTGTGGCGTTTCTCAAGTGATTATGTCTGGGCTGAATGTGAGTCCATCACAAGCCTGGCACTTGAGGAGATGATGCTGTGCTTTGGGTAGTGTTGGGTACAAGTCAAGATCTTTCTCAAAGCCCATTACCTGCCACTGGGCTTTTGAAGAGGCAGAAAAGGTGGTACACTAAACTAAGGGGCTGTGAAGGGGTTCAGGAATAGAAATGTAGGTGTTTGGGTCAAAATAGTAAGTGCTTTTATTGTTAGAAAGTGTGGAAGTCCAATTTTTTGAGCATACCTTAAGGTCTGAATCTGCCCCTGCATAATGTGGTGTTTCAGTCTCAAAAGAAGATAGAGCCTTATAAGTCTCTGCCCAGCTTGAGCACAAGCATGTCTCAGAACCTGTTTCTTGTGGCTTATTAACTAGGAAGGATTCAGGTTTGTTGCCTCCCACTAGTGCAAATAGTGGTTATGTTGCAAGTTACAAACACTGTCTGTCAGGGAGTTAATCCTGGAGCCCCAGCACCAGTCATCAGGGCACTTGCAGGATTTAGCCTTTGGTCTGGAGGGTAGAGGTGAAGGTGAGGAGCTTCTGGAGATGAGTCTTACCACAGCCAGCAAGGAGGATGGACTGCAGAGGAGGCTTCTTCAGCTCCAGAAATGCATAAGGACCATACTTTGAGGGGCCAGAACTCTTCCCTTTCAGCCTTTGCTTGTGAGATATTTGTCCTCCTGTGTCATAGGAGTCATTGGGTGAAGTAGAAGCTGTCTTAGCTGCCAGTGAAGAAGTGGGATCCTTGGCACAGGGATATTACAAGTCTTCTCCCCTGTCTCTGCCGTGCCATTCACCACATCCCTCACTAGTAAGGGGTGAGCCTGTGTGAAGACATAGTGTTCCTGTTAGTATCCCTTAAAATAATGGGAGTAGCTGGATGAGTGCCTTCAATCTCTTCACAGTGGTTTTGGGTGTTGTCAGGAAGGTCATGGAGGAAATTCTCCATTAGACACACCTCTTTCCTTCCCCTCCCCTCAAAAGAAAGGATTTTATTATCATAGTTCTAATTTTCTTTATTTACCTAGATGAATAAATGGGTAAGATTATAGAGTACCCTTATTTTTCTAAATGCAATAGTTAGGACATAAGTGACAGTGGCTATTCAGTGCTATTCAGCTAGGAGAAAGGTGAAGCTGTTGAGAGAACATAGGGGGTGATGTTGAAGAACAGGTTCATATGGGTGTCTGTGGGTCCATGGAAGCCACCTTCCTGTAGACAGGCTCATCAGTGCTGCCTCAAGCTATCCATCCGTCTTGTCACCAAAACCACTATTTCTAACACTAATCTGTGCCACTGCAGGGCTCAAGGACCTCTAGGACCTTACAGACCACAAGCATTCTGTGCACAGACACCTTGGGAACTTCTGCTAGGAAGATTTCTCTGACTTAAACCTCATGGGTCACTGGCTAAAGCAGGGATTAGTCTGACTCAGCCAGGAAGAGCCACGACTCAGGTTTGGGAGTTGGACGTTTTCACCACAGCCCGCAGCAGAGTGTGGCTGAGCAGCAGGTCGGTGTGATTCCCATGTGACTGAATTTTGAAGCTTGCACTGTCATGTTTCGGGTTTTCTGGATGTTCCTGTTTGCACATGCTGTCCTATGTCAGACTGTAAAGCTGGCTAGTTTGTTTTTAACCACTTTTCTAATTTTTAATTGTTATGAAGACAGAACTGTAACATGAATTGCCTTGATTGCTATAAAATCTTGGAAAACAAAGATTCACTATGTCCATCTATACCAAGTATGTGGGGCTGGTGGTTAAAGAAGATTTGGGGCTTTTTTTACCCTGAGACATCATGGAAATCAGAGTTGAGATTGTTGTTTATTTAAAGCTTGAAGTCTGTAGCTTTGATGTATGTTTTAAAGGGAGGAGCTGGCGGCCACCCCAAGTTTGTGTTTGCAGTGGTGGCAGGAGGCAAGGATCACAGAAACTTATTTTGGGTTGGAAAGGACTTTTAAAAGTCATCTAGTCCAACAGCTCTGCAGTAAGCAGGGACATCTGCAACTAGAGCAGGTTGCAGAGCCCCATCCAACCTAACATTGAGTGGATTGGGGTTTCTGCCACCTCTGTGGGTAACCTGTATCACTGTTTCACCACCCTCATTGTAAAGGATTTCTTTCTTATATCTGCTCTAAGTCTTCCCTCTTTTAGTTTAAAACCATCACCCCTTGTCCTATCACAACAGGCCCTGCTAAAACATCTGTCCTCATCTTTCTGACAGCCTTCCCTTAAGCACTGAAAGGCCACAGTAAGATCTCCCCAGAGCCTTCTCTGGCTGAATAACCCCAACCCTCTCTCATCCTGTCCTCAGAGCAGAGAGGCTCCAGTCCTATGTTGTCATGGCCCTCATCTGAAACTGCTCCAACAGATTAATGTATTTCATTTTCTGAGGACTCCAGAGCTGGACACAGAACTCTAGGTGAGAATACTCAACAGAGCAGAGTAGCAGAATCACCTCTGTTGACCTGCTGGCCACTCTGCCTTCAATGCAGCTTAGGATATGATTGGCCTTCTGGGCTCAGAGCACACATTGCTGGCTCCTTCATCCACCAGGGTATTCAAGTTCTTCACTTCAGGACTGTTCTCAATAATATGCAGATATGGAGATAACCCACTGGATCAAGGATAGCTCTCCCTTGGGTCCAGCAGCAAGGGTATAGCTGTGCTTTAGTGATGGCCTGGAGAAAACCATGTCCAGTTGAAGCCAAATGTCCACCTCTTGAGTGGGGGAACTGGATCATCACACTCTTATTTCTACTGGCATCCACCCAAAAAGGACCTATCAACACCAACCTGGGAAGGTTTGCTGGCCCACCCTGCTTTCAGACAACACGTGCTTCAGGACTGTTTGTGGGCACTGAAGAAGAGGAACCTGCTCTTGGCTTCCCCTGGGCATTCCAGAAAGTCTCTCTGGGCCCTGGCTATCCTCAGGGGTCACTCTTTCCACATGCCTCTCACAGACAGGATGGGGATGGGGCAGATGATTGTGGATATCAGAGGGCCAGAAAGGCAGCATGTGAAGCTCATTCAGAAGCCTGCCTTTCCCCACAACACCCCTTTTGACCACACAATATTTCTCCTGCCCTTTCCATTATCACCATACAAACCACAACCTGCATTAGGCCACCCAGGCATCACTACCACTGGTCAACATCCATGGTTTCGCTTGAGGAATGAGAGGGACTTTGATTTGCTCCTTTTGCAATAAAAGATGTTTTCCCAATGTTTTTCTTTTGCCTTCTCCCTTGGGTGCAAGTGATATCCATGTATTTGACTGTTGAACACATGGGTGGGTGAAGTTGGTGCTGGCGAGAGACCTGCAGCACTTGCAATCTTGCAGCAGATTACAAAATCATAAAGTATTGTGGGTTGGAAAGGACTTTTTAAAGTCAGCAGGGTTTGGGTTTGGGTTTGGGTTTGGTTTGCATCCTTCCAAAAGCTAGTCCTGTGTGCCTGGGGCAAGTGGGGTCTGCTCTGTGCGTCCCAGCTAAATGGCTGTTTTGGAAACACATCCACGGCTGTGTGTGGCACAGCGAGGAGTGTTAATGTCAAAGTCCAAACCTCAGTGGGGCTTACAGAAAAAAACAACTAATTACAAAACAGATTTCAAGGAGGTACTTATGGGTGACACCAGAGCAGTGGCTGCTGATCTATAAGATCTTGGCCAAGAGTGTGTCCATCCCTGCTCAAAATCATAGGTTTTATTAAAAATAAGAAAAAAACAACAGGCAGGGAGGCAGAGCCCAAGGTCAGTTGAGGACTATGGTGAAAGGGAAACCTGACAGCAACAGAGTCCCTTTGGGCAGTTGGCCAGGCTGGCAGCCTCAGGAAAAAAAAACAACAACCTCCCCAATCACACCTTATCCAGAGTAGGGCAGGAGCTGCCATCCTACAGCACTGGTAAAGCCACAGGATGGTCTGGGCTGATGCAAAATCCCATGGGCCAAGTGGAGAAAAGTGTGGATTTTGATTTATTTTACTGTCATTTTTTTGTGAATAAGCCTGTGTGGGTTTTAGCTCAGTGATCATCAAAAATTAAGGACAATAAACTCCTACCCCAAAAAAAACAGGCAGCCTAGGATGAACAATAGGCTGGGGAATCACAGAATCACTGAATCACAGAATGTTAGGGGTTGGAAGGGACCTAGAAGATTATCTAGTCCAACCCCCCTGCCAGAGCAGGATCACCTAGACCAAGTCACCCAGGCGGGTCTTGAATGTCTCCAGAGAAGGAGACTCCACAACCTCCTTGGGCAGCCCATTTCAGAATTCTGTCACCCTCACTGTGAAAAAGTTTTTCCTTGTGTTTACCCTAAACCTCTTGTGCTCCAACTTGCACCCATTGCCTCTCGTCCTGTTACTGGATGACATTGAGAAGAGTCTGGCTGCATCCTCCCTACACTCACCTTTAACATATTTATAGACATTGATGAGGTCCCCCCTCAGTCTCCTCCAGACTAAAGAGCCCCAGCTCTCTTAGCCTCTCTTCATAAGGGAGATGCTCCACTCCCTTAATCATCTTGGTAGCCCTGGGCTGGACTCTCTCCAGTAAATCTGTCTTTTCTGAATTGAGGTGTCCAAAACTGGACACAGTACTCGAGATGGGGTCTCACCAGTGCAGAGTAGAGGGGGAGGAGAACCTCCCTTGACCTGCTGGCCACACTTCTCCTAATGCATCCCAGGATGCCATTGGCCTTCCTGGCTGCAAGTGTGCATTGTTGGCTCACAGTCATCCTCCTGTGAATGAAGTCCCATGTCATCAATACATCCAGCAAATAGCTCTTATAGTTCTTGCTGGGCACTGGTAGTGCAAAAAACCCAACCAGGACTGAGGCTTACCAAAGCAAACAAGATATCCCTCTGTCAGTGCACACAGCCCTGGCATGGCAGGAAGGTGTGAAGAGGCAGCCGTGATGCCACCTGCTTAAAGGATGCCTCCAACACCAATCACTTGTGTCTCCCTGTAGCTCAGCTAAGCAGCAGAGAAAAGCACTGGGAAAGACTGGAAAAGGATAGGTATTCAGGGAAGAGAATTTTGCAGTCAGATGGGACCTTGCAGCTTGTATCAGAGTTTGCAGGAAGTCTCCATTATGCTTTTTTATTCGCCCAACCTGTGATGGAGGTGGAACTGTTCATGGAGCACACTGATGATCGATCGGGGCAGGGGTGTAGTATGAGGGTCTGGACACCGGCTCTCCCACCTCTACCCAGCACCATGGGCATCAGCTTTTCAAAAGGCTTTTTCCTTGGTGCAACAACAGCCCCCTAGGATGTTATTTTTGCCCTATGCCCAGACCCCACAGGGCACCAAGCAGCAACTGAGATAGGAAGCAGATATGCCTTCTTGTCCTTGGAATATATACGTGGTGAAAACCACTATCCTGGAGTGGCAAAAGGCCCATGGTGAGGACACAGAGATTGTCTGTTTACCCTGAACACCATTGCCAGACTGAGCATTGATTGCCATCTCACACCCATAGATTAAAAGTTGTTTTGTTGGGTTTTTTTCTCCCATCACAACTCAAGCAATAGCATTAGTGTGGCTTAAGCTGCTTTCTGGGACATCTAGAAGATGTTCTGGCTCATCCCACTTGGCATGACTCTTGTGCCACTGTGGCCATAGAGGATCCCTGTGGCATAACAGACTCACTGATGGGCAATGGGGATCTGAAAGAATTTTGGGGCTGCTGCACCTGAGAGCAAAACCAGATCTGGAGCATGATGTTCTTCAGCCTCTGTTAACTTTTATATGGACCAGGTCTGGGGACCAACCCCTAAAGAAAGGAGCTTTCTTCCTGCCTTGGGGCCTTGCAGGGCTTTTTGTCTTAGGTGCCCACCAGCAGTATGCAGTAGGTCAGCAGAGGAATCAGTCTCTCATGGAAGGTGCACTGCAGCACAGGGACCCAGGACTCTCCTAAACTGCTCAGTCATGTCACTTATAAACTTATCTTTGTTTAAAAACAGGGAATACTGGATCCAAAGTGGAGAGCAATCAGAGCCAGCCTGCCTAACCCAAGCCACTGAAATGCCTTGACCCAGAAGTCACCTCTATGGGCAGAAGGATGCTGGTTCATGGACAGAGGTCTCCATCAACACAGGTGGTGGCATGTGAGAACATTTTCCATGGGGAAATTGAGGTAAGAGGGCACAGTTTGTTAATTGCCTGAACTGTTCCAGGAGGAGGGAGGTCAGGTCCTCTCCCAGGACCTGATGGACTGCACCCTTTGTGTAGAAATGTTGTCCTATTATCTGGGACACATGGATCCTATTAGATCCTAAACCATGCTTGACTTGGTGTCAAGCTTTAATCTTGACTACCACGAGATTTCACCACATGCTTACGGTCTCATCTGAATCCACACAACGGACATGGTTCTCAATAATTTATTCCAATAAAAGGGTGGAAACAGTTACCACAGCATTAGCAAGTGCTATCTGCATTTATTACTGGGAAAAGACTGGAAACAAAGACTGTGTTTCTATACATTGTCACATTGTCAAACAACAGAGACAGACTTCCAATATATTGTAGGAATTACGCAACTCCAGAGCACTTGCCACAAAAACAGAGGGCACAGTGTTTACTTTGAAATTCATACTGAAGAATGTCTACTTTAAAAACTATTAAAATTCCCAGGACATTAAGCTCATTGGTTCATTAATCCCCAACACCATTGCACAACTGATGGAGCAACCTGTTAGGAAACCCAGAGGAAATAGGCAACTTCGTCCAGGTCCACAGGATAGTCTGTGAGCAGCACCGGGGTCTTCTCAAACAGCTCCCCCTTGTAGCTGCGCCACTTGCCCGCCGGCAGGTAGACATCGCGCTCCTGCTTGCCCATCTCCAGAACCGGGGCCACCATGAGGGTGTCCCCGATGAGGAACTGTGAGTCGATCCTGTGAGCGGCCTCGTCGCGAGGCGAGATCCACCAGATGGGACGGATGATGGGGTCGCCCGTGTCGGTGACCTCTCCAGCCAGCTCCAACAGCAGCGGGGCCACCAGCGACTCGTGCAGCTCCGTGAACTTCTGTGCAATCTCCACCACCTCTTTGTCATAGAGCCAGGGCGGGATGGAGAACTGCATGGAGGGCATGAAGGCCGACAGCTCCAACCACCGCACGTACAGCTCCCGGTCGGGGATCTCCACCGCACCATCTGTCTTGTTGGGGAAAAAATTTCCCCCGATCATATCAGCAGATATAAATGGATAGCCCAGCATGCTGATGGTAAGCACCGTGGGGATGAGGGACTTGAGGCCAAGCTCATAGCCCCAGACAGAGTCCCGGTCAATGATACGGAAGAAGCAGGAGATGTTCTGTGACTGGTAGCCCACCCGCACCTCTGCCAGCTCGTAGAAGGGGATGGCCATCTCCGTGTAGCGCCGCGACCAGATGCTGGGGTCCGAGAGTGGGCGGAAGGTGCTGAACTGCTTGGGCAGGTAGCTGGTCTCACCTGCATCAAACTTGAAGGATGAGATGCCATACTTGTGTCGGAGCTGGCGGAGGTGGCTCTGGAACCAGTCGCGAGCCGCTGGGTTGGTGAAGTCCAGGATGGCCCCAATGCCATTCCACCACTCCACCATGGCTGGCAGCCGCCCCGAGGGCTCCTTGATGAACAGCTGCCGCTCAATCCCCACACCAAAATTGGAGGAATTGTAATTTATGAAAGGGTGAGTCCACAGGGTGACCTTAAATCCATCTTCCCTCAGTTTTGCAAACATCTCTGTCACGTTGGGAAACTTGACAGGGTCAAAGTCAAAGTCCCCATAGGCTTGCGTGTACATGTCATCAATTTCAATGTGGCTGCAGTTAAAACGGTACTTTTTGATCTTTTCAGCAAATCTCAAGAGTTTATCCTGGTCGATATCATTCTTGTAGAGTGCCCAGGTGGACCAGATGGGGTATCGGAAGGCGTTCTCAGCAGGGATCTTGGAGGGCTTGTTGAAGTACCTGCGCACCATGTACTTGTGGATGGAGGTGACGTCAGAGCCTACGCAGACCCGGTAGCTGAGCTCAGGGAAGGGCTGCTGCCCCAGCGGGGGCTTGTAGGGCGAGTCCTTGTAGCGCGCCTGGAAGAAGAGGGCACGCTCAGTGGCGTTGAAGCCCAGGTGGAAGGGCACGGAGTCGTTGATCTTGATGGCCGCCGCCTTGGAGGAGAGCCAGTAGCGCTCCAGGATGCCGCCAAAGCTGTCGCGGAAAGAATAAACGTCACTCGTCATGTAGGGCACGGGCTCCTGGTAGCCAACCAGGCGGATGGGCCAGTGCTGGATGCTCATCTCCGAGCCCCCGTACCAGTGGGCATCCTCCCAGAACATGGTGTGCTCCACGGCCGGGCCATCGGCCAGCTCTTCCCAGCGCACACGGTAGCACATCACGGTGTCCTTGGGCTTCACCGTCTGGATGAAGAAGTTGAGCGGCCCTCGGTCTGAGCGCGTGCAGCTCAAAATCTCGCCCTCCTTGGAGCATGACTCCAGGTCGAGGCTACCCGAGCGGAAGGCCAGTCGGAAGACCACCTCTCCGTGCTGGTTCCTGATGACAAAGCCATCTGCCCGCAGGTCCATCAGCTCTGTCTTGAGCCTCTCTGCCTTGCGCAGGGACACCGTGTAGTAGCACCAGGCCACCATGGCAGCGATGAAGAGGATGAGGCCCAGCAAGATGGCCCCAAGCATGGGCCTCAGCTCCTTGGTGGGCTTCTGCTTCACTGTTGTAACATACTCTGTCGAACATGTTTCATTGGCATCCCCCTTTTGAGCATTTCCCCTCTTTCCTGTACGATGAGTAATGTCCATGACTTCTTTTGCAGTGCCAATGCCTGCTAAAAACTTTGCTGCTGATTTTTTTTCTCCAGCTGCTGGACAGAAAATCCAAGATTCTGAAGATCCTCACAGTCTTTTGAAACTCACACCTGCAGGTTATTTCATGCAACAGTGGTTTATAGGCAGCAAAAAAACGAATTAAATCTTGCTATAGGCCATAGCTCTTCCCCTCCTGTTTTCAGCCCATCAGCTGCCCTGGCCCTGCAGCTCTGTCTCTCCTTACTCTGTGCAGTGTCAGCTTGTTCACTGGCAGCTGGGCTGAGCTTTTCTGACAGACTGTGCTAGCATTCCAGTCACCCTCTCCTGGCTGCAGCTTCGCTGCGTCCCACAGAGCAAGGGCAAAGGGATGAAAGTCAGGCTGGAGGCTGGAGGGTAATGGGGCCAGGGAAAGGGGCTGGTACATGAGCAGACAAGCTAACCATCACAAGCTTATATGTCTTTATATTATTTATATGCCCTGCTGGATTTCCCCTCCTGCCCACAACGTCTCTGAGTCAAATATAGGCAGAGAAATGCTGTGCTGAAGGGTCCAGCCTCTGCCTGCTGTTCCCTACTGGGCATCCTACCAGTGACTGGTGTCTTATCTCCCTGCACTTTGCTCCTTCTCTGAGCTCCATGGGTGCATGGGAACGAGAGGATGCACACACTTTGTGGCCGTCACTAAGTTGCTGTAGAGAGGCTGGGCTAAGCCACCCTTCAGCTGTCTGCCCTACTGCCTGTGCCAGAGACATCATACAAGAACATCTGTCTTCCCCCAGCAGGGGGAAAAGAGGATATTTCCCTACATCTGCAGCTCTGTTTTTTATACTAATTCAGTTCCTGTAACTCACAGGTTTATACCAGGCAAGATGTACAGTGCAATGGGGTAGTGGATACTTAGGCACAGAGTTTGAGGATGGACATGTTAAACTGAAGTTTTTGCAGGAGCAGGACTACATTAAAATCTCATTTTGCTGAGAAGTACTCAAGAAGGTGATGTGTGTCCCAGCTGCATCAAGTGTCACCAAGCCAGCTGGTAGAGTGCAGCTCACAGCATCTGAAAAAGCATCCACTGCCAACAAAAACAACAGGCAGGGGAAACAGAGGCCAGTAGCTCAAGACAACCCCCTCTGTGCAACTGGGCTCCTGGCTTAACCTGGCACCATCCTGGGATCTGAGTGATTAGACAGGATGAAGATTTACAGGAGCAGTCAATATAGAGAGGAGGAAAAAGAACTGGCTTGATCCTTTGAGCCATGCCCAGTAGAATCATAGAATGTTTAGGGCTGGAAGGGACCTCCAAAGGTCATCTAGTCCAGCCCCCCTGCAGTGAGCAGGGACACCCTTAACTAGACCAGGCTGCTCAGAGCCTTGTCCAACCTCACCTTGAATATCTCCAGAGATGTTGTCTCAACCACCTCGCTGGGGAGCCTATTCCACTGTTCTACCACCCTCAAGGTAAAGTGCTTCTTCCTGATATCTAGTGTAAATCTATTTTTCTCTAATTTAAACCTATTATGCCTTGTCCTTTCACTACAGGTTCTTGTAAACAGCCCCTCTCCAACCTTTCTGTAGGCCCCCTTCAGGTCCTGGAAGTTGGCTATAAGATCGCCCCGGAGCCTTCTCTTGTCCAGGCTGAACAACCCCAGCTCCCTCAGCCTGTCCTCATAAGAGAGGTGTTTCAGCCCTTTGATCATCTTTGTTGCTCTCCTCTGGACCTGCTCCATCAGGTCCATGTCTTTCCTATGTTGAGGGTTCCAGAACTGGATGCAATTGGTCTCACAAGAGCACGGTAGAGGGGCAGAATCATCTCTCTCCATCTGCTGGCCACAATTCTCTTGATGCAGCCCAGGATGCAATTGGCCTTCTTAGCTGCAATTGCACACTTTTGGCTCATGTCCAGCTTCTCATCCACCAACACCCCCAAGTCCTTTTCTACAGAGCTGCTTTCCAGAGCCTCATCTCCCAGCCTGTATTGATAGTGAGGGTAAGCAATACATGCCAGGTGTATTAAGCCGCGCTGCCATGACATCAGGATCTAAGTACACATTGTTGATAAGCTGCCCAGGGAGCCATTAAAAATACCAGAGGTCACCATATTTGGGACTGATCTCAGCAGCCTCCTAACAACACAACTGAGCTGCTTGGTTAGTTTGTGAAATGGGTTCTCAGCGTGAGTGAGATTTTGCTTTGACAAAGAGCCACAGTGGATAAAAGTGTTCCTAGGTGAGCCCTGGCCAGGCTGTGGGGTGAGACAAGGAAGGTTGCTGGTGCCCCAGAGAGATGGTGATCCAGGACAGGGATGTTTTAGGGGAGCTGGTTGGGTTACACACATGCTTGGGACACTCTGCCAACCCCAAAGTGCCCAGAACTGGCAGCCTCCCAGGTAATGAATGGCCTGGCTCCTGACATGGCTTTGCAGCTTCAGTCTGGGTGGTTTCCAGCAAAACCCTGGTGTTTTTACAAAGCAACCTTTTCACTTTGAAGATGGTTTTATGTGCTGGGTCATCTCTGCCCTTAGAGCTTTCTTCCTCTTCTTCTCCTCCTACTTTCACATTCCCAACCTGAAGACAGGACTATGCTTTAAGACAAGCCCCACAATTGTCCCTGGTGAGAAAACATGGAAGGGAAAGGAATAAGGAAATAGGTGTTTCAGGATGCCTGTTTGGTATTTTGTTTTTTGCTTTTGTGTGTGGCTTTTTTTTAATATTAAACAATACATTAAAAAAAACCCAACACAAACAAACAAAACAACAAACAAACCCAACAAAACAAAACCCCAAAGCAAAAAAACACAAGGACATCAGAACTTCAAAATCCCTACAAGAATAAAGGATGTGTGGGAATGCTGTGATTTTTCTCTGAGACGATTGCTCGATTTCCACAGGGGCAGAATATCAGTGGCCAGAATATCAGCAGTCAGGGTTCCTGGTCCAAGCTGTCCTCTCCCTGTTGTCTTCTGAGTTTTCCTCCCTCCTGTGATGTGTCAGGATGCTGCACTGATACCCCAGCTCTGCTCCTCACTGAGAAGAGGTTAGATGTGGATGGTCAGTGGGAAGAGTAACCACTGGCACATCCATAGGCAAAGATGAATGAAACTGAAATTCCTAGGATAGATCCCAACAGAGTAAGGTAGTCTCTGAAGTTGCTAACTCCTGCCTTCCAAGGCTTATGTCTCATGAAACCATCAAACATCCACTGGCCTGAGTGCTGCCCAGAGGTGATAAGAAGTTGTATCAAGGCATGCACACAGGTGACCCCGGAGCCCAGATCCAGCCTTTTGTTTGCTTGTCCATGGAGTTATGTCATCCCTTACCCATGAATATTTAACCCATTCTTGCAAAGCCTCTCTGCTCCAGTGACTGCTTAATTAACCAGTGCAAAGTGCAAACACTTCCAGACAAGAAGTTCTCATAGCTCCCCAAAAGACAGATGCCCCAG
Organism: Ceyx cyanopectus; assembly: GCA_013401355.1. Taxonomy (NCBI): domain Eukaryota; kingdom Metazoa; phylum Chordata; class Aves; order Coraciiformes; family Alcedinidae; genus Ceyx; species Ceyx cyanopectus. Next base: position 30,837 of record VYZU01040322.1, on the reverse strand, counting down.
GGATGCTGGCACTGTTGTGTTATATTTGGGTTGCTTTACCAGATGTTAATATGGGAGGGGTCTGGTCCTATTGGTCTCCCAGGACTCCCTCCAAAACAAGCTGGGATTCCTCACCCCAAGGATCTAAACAGCCTCAGCATGCACAGATTAAACATTGACATACCAAGCACTGTAGCATGCAGAAAACGACACAGGACTTTAGACCCTCTTAGAGTTAAAGAAGAGCTGAGTGAGGGTTTCAAGAGCTGAAATGCATGTCGGTCACCATTAAGGGCAGTTACACACCTAAACCCCTTTATGAACCTATTCTTATACCCTCCTTTCTCCAGGCCAAATCTGTTCCAGCAATGTCCCTGATCTCTTGGCACACGTGGCACAAGCTTGTCAGGTTGTGGTTCAGATCCCAGCTATGTGATTCCTGAACCCTCAGATTTTTGCCTTTCCAACATGTTTATGTGCCTGCTGGTGAAGGGAAAGCATCACTCATCAAACAACCCATCAGGAAACTATTTTTGCCTTTAAATAATGCAATAGTTTTCTATATTAAGATTCCTTTTCTAACAGGTTATCAAACACTCAGGGGTCTCTACCAGGAGCTCACAGGGAGAATAGATAACATGTTCTAGTAGAAAGAGCCATAGGTAGCTATAAGTCATGGTCATAAACAAACTATTGCCCTGTCAAACTCTGCAAGAACTGATTAATCATTTACAGAGCCATTTCAGACTGTTTCAAATTGGACCTTTTTAACAGAAAACACACTTAAAGCAGAAAGCAGCTCCCATCAGCTCTCATTTCTCACAGCAGCCTGGCACACGCAGGCATTGTATAGGGGATTTATTGTTAAAATGGGCACAGGGGAGGTTCACTCACCATTTTTTCTGTGTATAGATGATGGGAGAAAAGAGGTTTCTGCTATTGCAGCAGCCAAGGAGGGGAGAGGAGAGCCAAGGTTATTGCATGAGATGCCATAGATTAGCTACAAAGCCAACAAGGCTTAAAACAAGGGGTAGGTGGCTGGGGGATGCATACAGAGGGTGAGGGGGACATCTCCAATGACACTCTGCAGTCCATGAGATGCAGGTAGGGGGAACAACATCTGTCACTGCCAGCAGCACACTGTGTTTAGGGAGCATCTGGAGCAACCTGAGGAGGTGGTTGAGAAGGGATGAAGCCAGAGTCCCCCATTCTTCTGCAAGAAAAGCTCATTTGTGCCATGAAGCAGGGGCATATATTATCCACAACACTGCATTCACACCTCACCCCAGCTCTGGGCTTTCAACAATTCCTGATAGCTCCACTGAAGACAACAGTTGTGGCTGGCCTTACTGCCTTGACCCTTGGCCTGTGGAGATCTCACATGATTCCATGTGATCAAACAACAGTTTGGTTCATATTAACTCCATAGCAGCACCAGAGTCTGAGCAGAGGAGAGGCTTGTGGCTCTATCCTGCAGGTATGCACCATTGGCCTGGAGAGACCTGGATCAGCTCACCGCTACCAGACTGCGCTGAACAGGCTTATTTCTGGCAGACACACTGATATAGGGGTCTCCACACTGCTCCCCATGGCTCCTAATGACTGGATACTTTCCTCATCATGAAGGTGGCTGCACAAACCCCATTCATCCAATGTACTGCTGCAAAACTGGTAGCCCCATGCCAAGTCTGACAGTGCTGTAAGACCCTTGGAGACATGCAAATCCAGCTCAGGTCTAGAGCAGAAATATTATCTGGCATTTTTCCTTATACAGAGGAAACCAATCTCTCACTGCTGGGGATAAAATGGAGTTTACTGCACAGGTCTTTCAGTCCTAATTGCTAGAGGAGCAGGCAGTGAACAGTCCCACTCTTGTCCTCTTATACAAACTCCTCCTTACCAAGCCATCAGAAAAAAAAAAAAAGCTTGTAAAATGAACTTTTCCCCCATTTCAGGGCTCTCTCTGACTTCTGAGACTGCACACAGTATCCATGCACTGCTGCAAGCTGCAAGCAGTGGCCACAGCCTCCTGTGGCACAAGTGAGAGCTGCTCTGCCTTCATCATCCTTGGGAAGGAGCTCCATCTGCTGAGCCAGTGGCCCAGGCTGAAACCCAGGGAGTGTTGTTGCAGGGCTGCAGGGTTATTGGCCACCAGGCATTTCCTGGGTAACACTGAGTCTGCCAGACCCTGTTATATCACGATCAGTGCTCATAAGGAGCTCCAGGGAGTTCTTGAGGTGCCTTCAACTGATGAAGAAGCAAACAGAGCAGATGAGGTGAAAAAAGATCTTTGTGTGCCACAGCAGAATAGGCAGGGGAGAAGGGGAAGGTTGCCTTCACCTCAGGCAGCTCTGAAAGAAGTCAGTGAGTTGGGTTCATGCCTGGTGAAGGAATAAGCCAGGAAGCACCTGGGTCTGAGCTGAGCTTTCTCCCACTTATACCCAGGCTCAGTTGGAGACTCTGCTTGGAGGGGGAGCCCTTAGGAGCTGCAAGCAATAGCAGAAACATAAGGAGGCTGAATAGCTTGGAGGCCTTGACCTGGGAAAGGAACAGTGCTCACTTGCTATTTTATTTTTTTTTTGTGAAAATAAGCCAGACATCTACAATGAGCATTAAATTCTCTAGGTAGGTCTTTGAGGCTCTGCCTGGGGCAAGCTAAATAGGCAAGGGGTCCTGAGCAATTTATCTCACACCTACCCCTGTAGGACTTCCTGTGGCATTGATGCTCCTACTGTGAGAGCTGAGGCTCTCAGTCAGGGTGAGGGCGTTTGCTCTGGGCTCCACACAGTGTCAGCCTGCTGATCACACCAGAGCAGGGCTATGAAGATCACATCTAACCCAGGAATCTCTGGAGATGCTGCTTTATCCCAAACCAGCTCCATTTCTGGCCACAGGAGGGTTTTGGTATGTAAAAATCTTTTTCTTTCTACATCTCCTCTTGGAGACAGATGACCTTTTAGTATTACTAATCTCTCTTGTGAGGAAAGGCTGAGACATCTGGGACTGTTTAGCCTGGAGAAGACCAAGAGGAGATCTTATAAATGTTTACAAATATCTGCAGGGTGTGTGTTAAGTAGAAGGGGCCAGTCTCTTTTCAGTGGTGCCCTGTGATAGGACAAGAGGTGATAGTAGCAGGTGAAACACAGGGAGTTCCATCTCTATGAGATAATTACCCTTAACTTTTGAAGGCAAGTCCTTCTCTGTGCCCAAAGGTTTCACTGCAGAGACAACCACCCCTGAGCGTGCCTCAGCACTTGCCCAGCTTCAGAAAAGGCAATGAAAATAGATCTTCAAAGTGCATGCATGTGGATGAAGGAATGAATCATTATTAGTGTCAGGCAGCAGCCTGATAGGTGTCTTACTACTGAAACTCAGCCTGGTCATAAACAAGGGAGACTTCCCTGGGCTTTTCAGAAATTGGCCTGCATCACAGAAGCTGATCCTTTCACAAGCACTTTGGAACAGGCAACCAGATGGAAAAAAAAACAAACCAAACCAAAGAAACAAACAAACAAACAGAACACCTGCAAAAGGCTAGAAAGCTGAAAAGAAAGCTAATGAGCATTTGCACCTTGCCCAGAAAGAGGTTACCCAGGGAGAGAGAAAGATTTCATCCCTAAAATACCAAACAACTGGAGAGCCCCCTAGAGCCCCAGCCCTCCTCACCCCAGGGACATGGTGTGATTTTTGCCATTTCTGTCCTGGGATGGCAAAAAAATACCTGACGGTATAGGACTGATAAGATTTTAAAACATTTGCTGATGTCTCCACTATCATACAGAGTCTTGGTGGCTCCAAGGGTGAGGTAAAAGCCTAATGGATGGCTGTGACATTCCTGAGCATCCCACAGGTGTTAGGCTAGTGAAATATTCGTCTCTACTTGCTTTCCCAGCAGCTGTGTGCTGGAAAGCAGTGCTTGTCCCACACCATATAGGGCTGTATTTGAGTGTCAGGTCAGTGATCCCTATGCTTGAAGATGTGGTGGGTAATACTGTGTCCCCATCAGGAGATAATTTTCACTTGATCATTACTTCTACTCTGATTTAATCCAGTGTAAGATGCAAAATTATTATAAAAAGAAATTAACCCATCAAAATTGATGATGAGACCAAGAACAAGGCTGTTTGTTCTGTGGGACTTGGGTCAGCAAGGACCATCTGACATGGAAATTATGTGACCAAGAGCCAACACTTGTAAGACTATCCTGCTCCGCGTGGGAGAGACCACAGCTGGAGAGCAGCCTGCTGTCTTCTAGGGACAGCCCAGGAAAATCTGTGGAAATTATTTGAGGAAAGCATGCCTAAGCATCCCTACACCATAAGCAAGCCAGTGTGTCATGGAGAATTCACTCTAAGGCTACAAAGCAATTTTATATGCAAACACTTCCTTGAATGTGTAAGGAATAAGTTGTGTCCTGAAACCTGAAAAGTCTCTGTGGCTGATGTTCAACTAATTAATTTGGGTCTGTGCTGTCACATCACTTTTAGACTGATCACTTTTCTCCAGGGCTTAAATATGGCATTGGTTTCTGGGTTAGACTCTCCTCAGTCTGGTGCTAGTGTGTGGTTCATTGGCAGCTTGAACACCCTGTATCTCATTAAAAGATTGACAAAGTCAGAAAAAAAGAAAGGATTTACCTCCAGATATGGTGCTAAGTTGCATTTCTGGATGGAGCAGAACTCCAGATGGAGCAGACATCTGGTCCACTGCCCCCAGGCAGGGCAGTAGGCAGGAAGGAGAACAGATGAGTTCTGTGCTGTGATATCCCTCACCATCTTTGGTGCCAGAGGTAATAGCACCAGACCCACAGGACAGCTGAGCAGACATGCTTCAGGACATCACATTGGAATGGGGAACCAGCACGCTGAAGATTTTCCTTCCTTTTCTTAGGACAAGGAATTTAATACAGCTTCACAGCAGGTAAGAGAGGTCATTTGAAGCGGGAAGATGACCTTCAAAAAGCTGGAATTGCACCCTGGAGAATAAAACACCTGGATTTCCTAAAGGCTTCACACAGTATTTATGAAGCCCTAAGAAGAACAGAGTAGACTCAGAATGAGAAGGAAGGTCCTGGTGAGGTTGAAGAACAACAAAAAGAAGTGATCGGAATGTGGGCACGATCATTCTCCCCACAGAGGTGACATGAGCCTGCCTAGGGCAAAATCTGAGCTGCCCATTACACTGGGGCAGGAGATGTGCAAAACACACAGGAACCAGGAAATCCTGAGATGAAAATGGCAGGAAAGGATCAGAGGACACACTATTTTTTTAGTTTTCCCTCAGCACCCTCTGTAAGTCCCTGCTGTAGCCTGACACCCCTCACCACACATCCCCTCATTGCCTGACCCTGCACAGTCCCTGCCACCCTAGCACTTCAGCAAAGACCCATGACAGACACCCTCACATGCTCCTCTGCCTGTCAGGAGGAGGACACCTTCCTGACACATACAGGGAAGGCCCTTCTGGGTGCTAAAAAACAACTGTGATCCAGTAGCTTGGGAGAAATCTGAGATGTAGGAGCTGGGAGACAGACTTCATAGCTTTGGATGGATCACAGCTTCTACATGTCTCAGTTTCTTTTGTGTGAAATGGACAGAAGGGCCAGGAGGAGAAATACTGGACATGTACCAGCTCACAGAGTCACAGCAATAGCAGGATCCATGGCAGAAGAGCACAGTGATCTTTTCACTACAGATTTTCCTTTGAGGCTCTCCAACCACTGGGGAGACACCTCCACCCTGAGCTCCCCTCCTCCTGTGGGAGAGACACTTGCTCTGCAAACACACTTGTTTGGCAAACGCAGTGGAGGGTGTTTGTATTTTCAACCTCAGTCACGCAGAGGAGAGTTTAACATCTGTGCTTTTAAAAACTAAAAAAAAAAAAGGACTGATATTTAGTGCAACTTGACACGTCCCCATGGGGAAAAACAAACAAGCAAAACAACAAGCAAACACACACAATAAACTAACAAAACAAACACAAAAACCAAACAAACAAATAAACAAAACACAGTAGTACCAGAGAAACAGGTTACGTGGTAATTTCTTGAATGCAGTGCTATGGCCAGACAGGAGCAACCTCTCCAGGTCAAGAACTTATGCCAGCCCTCCCATTTGTTTGGTTGCAGGGCACCCCTTGCTATATTTACATCCATCTGGGAAGAAGCTGGTCTGGTTTGATGCCTCATCTCCACTCTGAGAGGGAGAAAGCTGGGAGCCATCATCACAGGGATCGGCAAAGAGGGAACTGCACCTTTGCAAGGCTCTGACCTGAGCCCATGCACTTGCATGGATGCCAAAGCTGTGCTGTTTTAATTTCACAGCTTGGATATTAAATGAAGCAGCTCCCAGCTCTCTAAGTGACTCCTGGTCAGAGCTGGGAGTTGTGATATTGGTGCCATCCAGGACTGGACCTCAAAAGTAAAAGTGAACTCACCACTTTTACATGTTTTTATGCAAAAGGTTTAGTGATAACACCTCAATGAGAACAACCCCAGTGAGCAGGTGGGACAGACCTGTGCAGAGAGGATGTGTCTGAATAGGAGCATCTTGCTAGTAACATCATAACTCTCGCTTGCCCTGCCACTGTTTTGCCCAACAGCCTTTGCTGCTGCCCCTAGAGGAGGGATGTGTGTTTTTTTCCCCTGTGCAGAACCCAAACTGACGAATGTAAAGTCAAAATTGGCAAATGTAAAGTCAAAACTGACCCGATCAACCCTCAGGGCAAGCATCAGGGCAGACCCGCAGTGGGACCCAGCTCCACAGGAGTTCAGCTCCCCTTTCCATCACCCTCTGCCTCCAGGACCCCCCCAGCTGGTTTTATCTCTTCAATGACCTTTAAAGTTACTTAAATTCATCTCAGTGGGAATTTTTCTCCCTAAAGAGAAAATGATCCTGTGACAGAATGGCCGAGCGCAGGGATTCAGCAGACACGTCCCAAACCCCTCCCGAACTTTGCCTTTTCTTGCCAGGCCAGCCCTGCATCCTCCTCTGTTCCCAACCCTGGTGAAGGCAGCTCGCCAGCCTGCTTAGCATTCTGCTCTCATTGCTGGGAGCAACCGTGTCTGCTAAGGAGCCGAGCCCGGCGGCTGTGACCATCTCAGTCCAGTATCCCTACAGCACGGCTCGTCATATGATTTCTCCTAAGGGATAACCGCCGAGCAGGACTGCGTCTCCAAGCTGATCCTTTGCTGATAAGCCAGCTGCCAAGTCTCCAGCACTAGACAAAAGAGTTTTTCACTTCCCAGCAGGTTTTTCTGCTGTGAATGACAGAGGAAGGGGCAAAAGTGAGCTGCCTAGCACTCCTCGTGGGAGAGAGGCTTTGGGGGCTCCTTCCCCCTCTCTGTGCTGTCAGGCCATGGAGCTTTTCAGACTGAGCCTGGGCTGTATTTGCCTCCTTCCTTGGCTTGAGGGTAAGTTTCTCTTCCTTTGGGGTAGTTGGAAAGTGGGAAGTGAACTGCCCCCAAGTTTTTAATCTGCTTTCCTGCTGACAGGTTGCTTGGGTGGCAAAGCTCTGAACTCACCAGCTGTAGAACAAGAGCCTAAAGGCACATTTCAAGACAGCATTTAAAACTGGATTAAACACAGGGGGCCAGGAGAGTCAGGGACAGGCTGTCAAGGTGTTGGGTTCGCTTGGCCAGGAACACCATAGCATCATGCTGTCCACTTTTGTAATGTGCTTTTAGACAGCTAAGAGAAGCAGATGAATAAACCTTGTCTGGGGGCGAGGGAGGTACTAAGTGAAGTGCACAAAGAGCACCAAGCACTTTGCTCCCTGCCCCAGCTGCTCCTTTGCAACAGAGGTGAGCAGACTTTAAGTATGTTGGCAGCATGGGAGAGGGTGGTGGGAAGGGGAGCAGTCCTTGCATTAGTTCTGCTCCCACAGTGGTCATCTGGGAGTAGGATGTGCTGGGAAGCTGCAGAGTCTGCACTGCTCATCTCTATGGAGTGAATTTGGTAGTGGCTCATATTAACATTCAGCTGCTTGTTGAGGTCACTCAGATCCTGTATCCTTCCCCATACAAAGGGGTATTTTGAATCTAGACAGCCTTGTTTTTGACATGCATAGGTAGATGAGGAAAGCTGAAGTCCTGTCGGGCATCGTCCCACAGAGCCAGAGCAGTGCAGCCCAGGAACAGCTACCCAGGAGCAGTGCAGCCCACCCCACATATCCCACCAGGAGCAGTGGGCAGCATCTGGTAGGACTTTAAGGCTTCACCTTGAAAAGAGGTGAAGCCCCAGAGCTAATAAGCAATTCCCTTGCCTTTATGCCTGAGATGCTGGGGTGAAAGGAGCTCATATTAATAAATCCTTGAAGTGCTTCAAGGCTCATTCAGACCCTGAAGTTGAAAGAATGACAGCCCTGCACTTTCACAGGTTACTTGCTTAGGGCTTTTCAAGCTTCCTAGGCCAAAGGACTACAACTATTTGGGATGTTTATTACTGAGAGACAAACCTCAGACTGGCAGCTTTGACCACCTACTTTCCATTCCTTGTTCCACAACCTCTAGGTTCGTGTTCCCTGAGCTGCTTTGAGCAGCTAGTCCTCGGTTTACTATACAGTCAGGTCAAAGGAAAGGTTTGGGCTCTCACAGATTTCACTTCTGCTCCATCTACTGCTGGGTTTTTTTTCATCTTAAATCTTTCTGATTAAAGTAAATCCAGTTAATTTAATGTCTTGGTTTTTAAAGGCTCAGGCTGAGGGTATGTTGCTGTACTCTGAGGGGTGATGATACATGTACATCTTCCTAAAGTTACAGGAAATATGGTTAGGACCTGGAGGTGACATCACGGTGGGTTGCCAGGAGAGCAGAACAGCCTTCAGGGTCTTGCTCTAATACAGATCTTGTCCAGAATTAGAAGAAAGCTGTTCTTTACTGTTACCACACAACAGGAGGCCCATGGCTGTTTAATTAGTAAATTAAGCGGATCATAGGACATTTTTTATGCTTTCCAGTTGCTTTTGGTGCAAATGCATGATCTGCTCCTGCATTTCAGCCAGACCACTAATAAAACCACAAATGTTTTGCAAGAAAGGAATTTATCTTCCCAATAGCTGGCAATGTCCAAAGCAAGCTCAAAGAGCAGAGCGCAAACATGTTCTTGCTTGGGCCTGATATTCCCCTGAAGCAGCCTCTCCCCACCCCATCCTTCCTGGGGCTGCTGAGTTTTAAGGCTGCCAGCAGGACAGAGATGCTTGCTTTTCACAGACCTTAGGGAGTTTGGTTTCCTGATGGAATCTGGAAATCCTAGAGTTGCCTAAGCTTGTTGTGACAGTGGTTTCATTGGGAAGTCCCTGCTGGCATGGAAGGAGTTGAAGTGTTTTTTTAAGTCAAGTCTAATGGTAGCCCAGTGAGGTACGATGTGTTGTGGGAAGTTGTGCATTAGTAGGATCTGTCCACATACAATCAAAGAAAGCTGCTGAAATAATACTGTATTTAATACTGATTCTCATGCTCTAAGTGTGAGGTGGTGGTGTCTCTGCTTGGCATCCTGGCCTGATCTCATTATCCCGAGGTCTACTCTCCTCAACCACTGAGCCCATGTGTGGGGTGCCTGCTCCCTGATCCTTCTCACCCTAGTCTCCTAAGTCAGCCCTAAGCACGTAAAATTGAAGATGCAGAACAACTAGGCTTATCTGATACTTATCCTCCCCCATATTCTTTTCTGGCCTCCAACTATTTTCTGCTTGGGGGATTTCCTGACCCTGGTGTGTTTAGCTCTTCAGCAACTATCAGATCCCTTCCCTGGTTTGTGCAGGCTCTCTCTGGCAGCAAGGATGTACGGCTGCTGGGTGCAGACCCACCTTCTGTATCCTGTGAGCCTTCCCTTGGTGCACCTTGTCTCATCTGGGATTATTCCTTGACCAGTCAGATCCTGCCCATCCAGGCCTCTCTAGACTTTATAGACCTCCATCATATCCCCCCAGGGACTGGTGTTCCCCACATGCATCAGCTTTCTGTTGACTTCACCAGCTTCTCCTGCTTTCCATTATTCATGCATGTGTTCTATCATGCCAAAACCTTCCTTCTTTTCCTATGGCTGCTCTGCCTTCTTGGAGACCTTTGCTGAGACACTTCGTCAGAAGTGGGTGTTGCAGTAACATGGAAAGTTGTGAAGCCTTGTTAATCAAACCAAGGCAAAATATTGTTAAGAAAGCAGCAATGGTTGGGCAAAACCACAGCCCAATGTGGTTGCCAGAAGCAATAGCTGGGAACTACTTTGGGAGAGACATGTTAGCAGAAAATAATCTGAATGCAGACTAAGGAGTATTTGCAACCAGATACTTGCACTGACAAGCTGTTTACCAGTTAATAACTGGCAGTTTCCAGTCAGCTTTGTTAACTTCTCTATAAAAATGACACAGCTTGATAAGAGCTGATCTTCTGCCCAAAGTGATGGAAGCTGTGCTCCCATAAACCCAGAAAGGGGCTGCATTCAAGTCTCTTCCTCCTTACTTATTCAGGGCCTTGTTTGTCCATAACTGACAGCATCTCAAGCTGTTTGCATCAGTTAGATTAAATGTAATGTTCCTACAAGAGATCTTATAGGGCCACATCTTGCACTAAGTTCCATCTGCCAGGGGAAACTGATTTCTGATTGAACTAGGATCTTCCCTCTTCTGCTACTGCATCTTCTTATTTCTATCAGGTCCTGACCCTCTACAGGACATAGAAACAGCCTGCTGAACACAGGGCAGCTCAGGAACACCTTTCCCTCTTGCTCATAATAGACGTCTGTCTGAGTTCTAACTCATAGCAGGATATGGAAACTTCAGGCCAAAGCAACAAATTGCTTCTCCTGCTATGGCTGGTCACACGAAAGTCCCTTCTGCTTTTGTCTTTCTAGACTGCCTGGTTTTGTATATGTGCTACAAAATACCAGCTCCACGTTGAGTCCTGAATTTTAATCTGAGTAAGGAATGTGGATATAAAATGTGATAGCTCTGCATTACCAGTGTGAGGGCCAGTAGCAAGGGCAGGAGGGCAGGGGAAGTTAGATGCTGTGCTTGCCTGAATGGAGAGGTTCTGATAATTGGTACCAGGATCAGTACTGTGTTGTCTGCATCACCATAGTGTAAGCAGCTAAAGATGGCTTTCCCAAAAATCTTTGATTAATTTTGATTCTTTTGGGCTGGGACTATTTCTAGTAGGAGCTGGAGTCCCTCATGGATCTTTTCAGAGCTAGTGCAAAGGTCACAATTGATGGCAGGGCAACTTAAGAGTTTGTCTTCCAAACCCTCTTCCCACCTGATGCCCCTTGAACTTCTACAACAGTCTAACAAGACAAGGTCCCATGATATTCAAGAAGATATTCAGTGGCACTTATGCAAGGAGGCACACACATGTAAAGTATATGAGAACATCACTGGTGCATGCTCCATAGAGAAGATACAATCACTTGCATTGATGAGCAGCAGGGGCAGGAAACTCTGTTTTGTCTCACCATAATTCAGGCTAAGGCACTGCTGGTTCCAAGGTTCCTCAGCCATGCTGCAGGTACCCCCAGCTGTGCTCACTTTGGGTGGAAGGAGCAGGAGTAGCTTGCAGATATTTCTCCAAGCCACTCTTGCCATGGCCTCGGTGACTCTGGATGACCTGCTGTCATTTGGTGGTACTCAAGAAGAGCCACATTTCAGAGATCTGCTGGGCCATGGGAAGTATTCTCCAAACAGTGCCTAGGAGATGTGTCATGGCTGTCATAGATGCCTGTCTTAAAAGGCAGTTAGGGGTAGGAAAAGGTAAATTTCTGAGTGTGACTCAGTGGTTCTCCCTGCAGAAAACATCCAGTTGACAAGAGAAATTGAGCTAATTAAAGGATTTTTCAAAGACTTAAGGAACCCCACTAGGGAGGCAAAAGAGGACAAAGACAATATTAAGGTTCCTGGGTGACCAGGAGTGTTTTAGAAACATGTGCTCACTCCGCTCTGACTTACTCCTTCCCTCTGCAAAACCTTTGGAGGGAGCAACACATCCTCAAATGATTTGCAAATGTCTTCGATCAAGACATCACAGGCGCTGCTTAGAACTGTCAGAGACTTTCCCAGACAGACTGGGATTACTGGTAACCAAGGCTTTCCTGGTGGCATTACCTTAATTAGGAATGTTGTGTGGCTTTTGCGTCTAATCCTGCAAGAACAGCCTGTCCCAAGGGTGGCCATGCTACAGAGAAGAAGAGGCCTATATTTGCTTACTTTTCTTTCTTGTAACCAGACAGAGTGGCAGTATCATAGGACAAATGAGCTGCCATTAAGTGCCATTGCTATAAATTGTTTATTTTGTTCCTAAAAATACGAAGAGGCCAAAATGGTCAAGCATAAGCAGCTCAAAGCAGGCATCTGTGGGTAAGGCTGGCATTTTTCCAGAGACTCTGAATCCAACCATCCCTAGGGATTACACTGGATGGTCTGCTTGCTCCAGGTTAACATTCCCAAAATGCTAGGGCTGATGGCTGTAGGGCTGTTGAACAGCGGGACTTGGCAATGTTGAGAAAAAAAAGTCAGTTACTAATTCTGTCTCCTGAGTAGGGGGTCTTGATGCCCAGTGTGTATCACAAAGTAAAATAACTGCTGCCCATCTACCCTTACAACTGCATGGTACATGTGCAATGATTTCTGCCAGCTACCTGTACCTAACTGTAAATTGCTCACTTAGATAGAAACATCTCAATCTCAGGAAAGCAAAAACTTACAGGTAGCAGATGATGAACCTGTATGATGGACGCAGGCTCACATCTAGTTTGGCAAGGATCTTGGGAAACACCACAAGGAAAATCCTGCTCACTCAGACCACAGTTTAGAAGTGAAGGGTTATGGTCCAAACTTTGCTGCCACCCTCCCATGCAATATTGAACTAAGCAAAGTTTAACTAATCCTCTGTTCCCAAGATGTAAAATGGTGGTTATACTTTTGGACCTGAGGTATGGTGTGAAGATTAAGAACTTAAGAACTTGATTGTGAAGATTAATAACTTGATGTCATATGATGCTGAAGAGCTATACAAATCTCAAAGGAAAGTATGTCAGCTGCAGTATTGAGGTTCCTCAGTCACACATATTCCTGTGGCAGGTGGGTTGCCCTGGGCCTTCAGTGGGGTGAGTCTCTGAAAACTGAGACCTGTTAAAAAATCAAGAAAGCTGGTAGAAAGGGGTAACTCAAAAATGTAAAAGATTGGTAGATAACATGGGGACATGAAATGCTTGCTGCTAACATGCAGTAACACGGTGATTTTTTAGAGAGGAACATATGCCACCAGGAACTGTTCACAGAGAACAAAACACAAATCTGAGACAGCAATGCTCTTCCAATTTTTTCTAAAAATTAAACTTTCAAAAGGACTGTCTGCCAAGCAAGAAGAAAAGAAAAAATAAAATACACAACAACAAACAAACACAAAAACCCAAACCAACAAACAAAACCACAACAAAACAAAAATACAAACAAACAAAACCAACCCAACAAAACAAACAAAAAAAACCCCAAACAGACCCAGAGATCCTGATGTGTTTAACAACAAAACACATAATGAATCATATGAGAAAAAGAGAGAGAACACAAGAAACTACTAACAGAAATTTTCAAGCATAGCTGCAGTGGGGGTAAGGAGGTGAACAACTAACTGCTGTAAATGTAAGAAGGACAAAGAGGACAGGACTGGCAAGGCTGAATGGATTATTGGTCTGGTGTTCACTTCAGACATGGTCAGGGAGGTTCTCACACAGCAGCCACGCCCTGCAGTATTAAGAACATTACCAAAGAAAACTGTCAACATAGGTAGTTTTAGGGAAAGGAAAAAACCATAAATATCTATGGCATAAAGACCAGCCCAGAGAGCATTCACACTGAGTTATGGGAAAGATAAGATGGCATTTCTTTTAAACTTCTAAGGAGTATGTAAACTGTTACCTAAAGCAGCCTCAACAGAAAAGCAGTGTGCTATGGCAATTTTGTCCATCTTAAGAGGGATCTTTGCACAGCTNTCCAGAGACTCTGAATCCAACCATCCCTAGGGATTACACTGGATGGTCTGCTTGCTCCAGGTTAACATTCCCAAAATGCTAGGGCTGATGGCTGTAGGGCTGTTGAACAGCGGGACTTGGCAATGTTGAGAAAAAAAAGTCAGTTACTAATTCTGTCTCCTGAGTAGGGGGTCTTGATGCCCAGTGTGTATCACAAAGTAAAATAACTGCTGCCCATCTACCCTTACAACTGCATGGTACATGTGCAATGATTTCTGCCAGCTACCTGTACCTAACTGTAAATTGCTCACTTAGATAGAAACATCTCAATCTCAGGAAAGCAAAAACTTACAGGTAGCAGATGATGAACCTGTATGATGGACGCAGGCTCACATCTAGTTTGGCAAGGATCTTGGGAAACACCACAAGGAAAATCCTGCTCACTCAGACCACAGTTTAGAAGTGAAGGGTTATGGTCCAAACTTTGCTGCCACCCTCCCATGCAATATTGAACTAAGCAAAGTTTAACTAATCCTCTGTTCCCAAGATGTAAAATGGTGGTTATACTTTTGGACCTGAGGTATGGTGTGAAGATTAAGAACTTAAGAACTTGATTGTGAAGATTAATAACTTGATGTCATATGATGCTGAAGAGCTATACAAATCTCAAAGGAAAGTATGTCAGCTGCAGTATTGAGGTTCCTCAGTCACACATATTCCTGTGGCAGGTGGGTTGCCCTGGGCCTTCAGTGGGGTGAGTCTCTGAAAACTGAGACCTGTTAAAAAATCAAGAAAGCTGGTAGAAAGGGGTAACTCAAAAATGTAAAAGATTGGTAGATAACATGGGGACATGAAATGCTTGCTGCTAACATGCAGTAACACGGTGATTTTTTAGAGAGGAACATATGCCACCAGGAACTGTTCACAGAGAACAAAACACAAATCTGAGACAGCAATGCTCTTCCAATTTTTTCTAAAAATTAAACTTTCAAAAGGACTGTCTGCCAAGCAAGAAGAAAAGAAAAAATAAAATACACAACAACAAACAAACACAAAAACCCAAACCAACAAACAAAACCACAACAAAACAAAAATACAAACAAACAAAACCAACCCAACAAAACAAACAAAAAAAACCCCAAACAGACCCAGAGATCCTGATGTGTTTAACAACAAAACACATAATGAATCATATGAGAAAAAGAGAGAGAACACAAGAAACTACTAACAGAAATTTTCAAGCATAGCTGCAGTGGGGGTAAGGAGGTGAACAACTAACTGCTGTAAATGTAAGAAGGACAAAGAGGACAGGACTGGCAAGGCTGAATGGATTATTGGTCTGGTGTTCACTTCAGACATGGTCAGGGAGGTTCTCACACAGCAGCCACGCCCTGCAGTATTAAGAACATTACCAAAGAAAACTGTCAACATAGGTAGTTTTAGGGAAAGGAAAAAACCATAAATATCTATGGCATAAAGACCAGCCCAGAGAGCATTCACACTGAGTTATGGGAAAGATAAGATGGCATTTCTTTTAAACTTCTAAGGAGTATGTAAACTGTTACCTAAAGCAGCCTCAACAGAAAAGCAGTGTGCTATGGCAATTTTGTCCATCTTAAGAGGGATCTTTGCACAGCTGGGGGAAACTTCATTTTATTTCAGCATCAGGTGAGTCACTAGAAACAAATAACAGAATTTGCAGATGGATAAATACAAGAAAAGTCAATACAGCTTTTGCAGTGGGAAAAAATGACATCTTGTTGGCATCAATACCCACATAAATGTGGCAAGCTGATCTAGATATTGTGCTTACCTTTGAAAGAGGCTTTTGGTAAGCTTTTTCCATCAAAGCCCTTAAATTCCATTATCATAGTGTGAAAGAGACTTAGTCCAAAGGCTGGAATAAAGAGGTGGAATAGGTTGACAATGATGACAGCAGATTGAAGGTATCAGCAGGTGCTGACAAAGATCAAAAGGGGTGAATAATGAAGTAACTGAGTTTGCTGATGGCACAAAATCCTTATTAATAACAACTGGAGTTGACTCCATGGAGCTGCAGAAGAAGCTTATAGTACTGATTGAGCAACAAAATGATTTTTGAATTTCAGAGTTGAAAAATACAATGTAGTGTACCTGGGTAAAACCATTTTAAGCATAAATACCCAGCTATACTCTCTTAACTAGTTAATACATTTTAGGAAGGAGGCATTGACATCCTTGCTGCCTTGAGTGAGCAATTTACTTATCTGATTCTTACCCTCTTCCCCTATAAGCAAATGCTAATGCCCAGGGTTGGAGACAGCATACTGGGCTCAGCAGATATTTTATCTGACCCAGTGCAGTTCTCATGTAACCCTGTTACATTTTTATGAGGCTCTCAAATAATTACTTTGGAAATGGGTTTCTTCCAGTTAAGGTGAAGCAAATAGGTGAGAATCCTGAATTCCAGGTCCTAGAGAAAAAAAACACAATGGGGGGATTGTATTAATCCTTTTGGATTTTCTAAAGATTATGGTATATTATATCTGCGACATTTCTCCTACCTTTGGAAGCTGGTGGAAGCTCAAGACCAAGGTGCATTAAACCACAGCCTTCCATCCCACCCTCTATAAGGGATAAAGAGGACAGGACTCAGGCTGTCCACAGATCCCCCAGGAATTTAATTCCCATTTAGATGCATAGACTTGGCAGGAATTGCTAGACTGGTGGCTATTACAGGTCCATGAAACTCAATATCCCAGCCCAGACATATCCATCCTCATCTCAGAGCTGGTGCAGCAGTCATATCGTGGTTTCTATCTTCCTCTCCCCATTAATTCAGGCTGAGCAGAAAGCCCTGAGCTCTTTCTGATTTAACAACCCCCAGGCACTATTAATCTATCAGACCCCTAGAATTTCCTGAGAGAAAACATAGGAGTTCTTTCAGCTATTGTTCTTACCCTTGGTATTGTGTACTGACTTTTGTTTGTTTACACTGTTGCTAGTTTTTTCAGGTACTGAGCCAAATACTTGCTGCCAGGGAAAAGTATTGTTCTTTGCTTTGGGAGGGGAAACTGCAGGAATAGTTGCTTAGATAAATATCAGTTTTCTTGTTTAACATCACCTTTCAGTCTCCTCTTGCTCTTAATGCTCAATGCTGTATGCTGATGGAGCTATTACAGCACTGGCTCATGGGAAAAAGAGATTGAAAAAGTCACTGCAAAAGATGAGTTACTACATGTTAATTGTAATTAAAATGAAGGGCTTCTCATAGTGTGGAGAAATGTGGAACTTTCATTTCTATCCCTCTGTCTTAGGCATAAAATACACAGCAGAAGGCACACCCACATCAATGACAGATGGTCAAGCATTTAACATTTTTCTCAGGATGTTCACAGGTCACACCTGATGATTTTGCACTAAAAGTGGGACTAACAAGATGATATCCATCCCATCTTACCAGAGATGTTGGGACCCATTGCTGTTAAAAGCAACAAGCAACTACAGAAATTGCTTCAAACTGTGTGTCTGTTGTAGGGCAGCTCTGACATCACTCTTTGTGATGACAAAGGGATCCTTAAAAATGGCACCTTCACACCTAGGGAGCACAGACCACTGTCAGGTGTGCTAAATCCAAGTTTATTTCAGTACCTACATGAGCTGCGTCAGGCAAGTACTTACAGATTTCTTATGGGATATCCCAGCATTGCTGTAACATCATCAGAAGCCACTTAATGGAAATGGTAGCCCAAGGTGGCCTAATTTGACCCAGATGAGTAGTGCCTGGGGAATTCAGGGGTTACTGCTGCTTTTTTGTGAGAAAGATTGATCCAGATAAGGGCAGAAAAACCCCAAATAATCCAATTACTTTGGAGGAGGGGGGAGAGGATTGGTACCTATTTAAAGCTAGAACTAGTTGACATATTAAATTAAATGCATATAGGCAGATATTTCATAACAGTACAACTTTTCAAGGACAGTGAGTTCTTCCCCATTAGTTACACAGGTTACTTATGTAATTGTTATTTTTCTCTAGCATTGCTCCTGGATATTTGCACACCCCATATTTTAAAGAAACATAATTCTGGGGAATTAGAATGCTGAAGGAACTGTTTGTCTAGGCATGCCTAGACAGGAAAGGATGGGTGGGTGACAATTCCTCTCCCCCAGGGCATTTAAAATGTTTGGTGCTCAGAAGATGCATTGGCCCCAGACCTGCACAGTACTAAACCGTGCTCTGATTGTACCACAGTAGCAGAGGGACGAGGCTTCCTCATAAGGAACACCCAGCTGGAAAAGTGCATTCGTGTCTCCCACCACAAGACCATCAGACTGACTGACTGCAAGGTGCAATCCCAGAAGCAGCAGTGGAGCTGGGATCCTGCCACCAGGACTATTATCAGTCTTCAAACAAAGCAGTGCTTGTCAGCCCACAGGACACAGGAATACACCCTAGTCAAGCTGGAGCCCTGCGGGGACTGGGAGCGCCAAGTGTGGTCCTGCAGCAAGAAGGGACACTTGACTCTGCAGAGCCTGGGTTTTCACCTTAGCACCAAGGAAGAAAGCCACAAGGTCTTTGTCTCAAGGGAGAAGGACAAATTCAGCAGATGGAAGACTTTAACAGATGAAACCATCTGTGCTGCTGCCTGGACAGCAGCTCCAAGGCCCAGCAAACCAACTCAACAAGCTGTACACACTCATGTGTGGATCTATGAAAGTAAGATGAGGTAGATTTAGCATCAGATACCATCTAACCTTACATGTCATCCAAGCCACCTAACAACCAGATTAGCATCCATCATTCTAACTCATGTTCGCTTCAGCCCCATCTGGAGAGGTACTAAATGACTCCAGGTCAGCCCAACTCAGTTGGTACCACCAGTGTCCATTAGTTGCTGTTCAGTGCTTTCCAGAAAGCATACAACACCATAAAGGATCAGGTCTCTAAACACCAGCTGCACTTCTGATGACAGTCAAGTCAAGTACTTTGGAATGTTCATCTGAATTGGTGCCCAGATCTAAAAATAGTTGGAATTGCTTGAGCCTCCCAAGCCCAAAACAACCAAGGAAGAACCATAAAGTCAGGTGCTTAAGGTTTCAGAGGGGCTTTTGGTACTTTGTACTTTGAAATACCATTTTTGGTAACGAGAAAACTGGAGGCAGCTGAAAACCTCTTTTAAACTTGTATGAATTATTGAGAAGCAGCTATATTTGAAATCATAAATTGTTGCTTCAGCTTCTAAGCAACACATTACAGTAATCTCCTGCCAGACCCTAACAATGCAATGAAACCATAATTTTAACCTTCATCCCAAGCTCTCATAATCCTCAAAAGTGAACCTTATTCCTGGTGTCTGATCTAACAGTAGAGACTGGTGAACACAGAGAGTACTAGGAGGTAGTTACAGAACTGCCCTCTCTTTGCATTAATAAAACATGAAATATGACACCAAAAATTATTAAAAGTCTGTTTTAATTTTTCAGTTTCACAGCCTTGGTCTCTGCTAAAAAGAAGCTGATCTGTGCCTTCATGAGTGTTCACTATCCTCTGCCTAGACTGGACACTAAAAGGGCAAAATTCCTGGTCCTGTCATAGTTTTAGGTGTGGAACACCAGACTAACAGACATCAGGTATGGTCACTGCACCAGGATGTGACTGACAGCATTTGACAGATGGCCAGTGAAGCCCATTGCCAGACACTGATGTTTCATGGTCCAGTCTGTTTCCCTCTTTCATTTAGTCCCTTCTGCAAAGGAAGGTGGTTTCAGGACTTTTCTGGTCAAGTTGTCTGCAGAACTGAGACCTAAAGATTACAGCCAATTTCTCCTTTCATCCTCTCTCCACTCACTTCTTCCACTCCATAGACCAGAAAGAGCTGGCATTCAAAATGGCTGCTCTGTGTTTGTTCACTCCACAGGTGATGAAGTTCCCACCCTTCCTCAGAGGAAATTATTTCCCTTACATGAGGCTATTCCTTACCTTAAAGCTTGACAGCCCAAATGAGATTTTCATCTTTGCAGAAATGAGTTAAGAGAAAATGTGATGTGCCTGGTTAGCATAAGCAAATGGATTATGAATATAACTTTTTGACATACAGAGGCTGTAACTAATTTAAAATAAAAAGAGCTACAATATCTTATTTGGCTGTCATGTGCAGATAAGAGACTTTTTTATAGAGGTTTTTAACCAACTAGAAGGTTAACATGTAATAATCACAGTAGTCATAAGTGTTAGTGTTTGTTTAACATGAAGGTAAAAACAGCCAATACAAATTAGATACCATAATAAGCCAGTTAAATATAGTCTAGGAAATGCATGGAACATTTAAGATATGGGAAAAAGGCATGTGAAAAGGGCATCTGCATTCCCCAAGGCAATGTTCCTGGCAGCCCAGGGCTGCCTTGGAGCCAGACTCCCCAAATAAGGCTGTGAGGGTAAACACAGAGCAGGCTTTGAATCAGGTTGTGTCAGTTAATGTGTCTTGTGCAAACTGGTAATTTTCCTATCAGCTCCAAGGTTCAGTCTACTGGAGGGAACTTCTGACTACTCAGCAACAACATCAAAGTCCCATGGATTTGTTTGGGCCTTTCTTTTTCAAGTTTCAGTTGACCATTGACAGACAACATCCATGTACCCATGGATGCTTGTGCCACAGAAAGGGATGGGGCTGGGATAAGCAGTGGGCAGGACTTGCAGCCACGGGTTTCTTTATCTTGTCACATGCATCAGTGCAGGAGAGGTCTGACTACTGCTGCCACAAGATTTCCCCCAAGCTCTTCTCTAGCAGTAGGGGCTACCCCACATACCCTACTTCTGCAGCAATATTGGCAAGGCAAAGGATGCAGTTGAGCCTTGCAAGAGGTATGCACTGCTTACCACCCTTTTTAACCCATTTTTTCATCTGCTGTATTAGCAATACCTGTGATGTTTCCACTCACCCCTTACTCACACCTCATCCTTCAACAGCTGGTGTTGCATTCATACTTTTTAGAACAATCACCTTATTTACCATCAGAAAACAAGATTTACTTTGGCTGTGGTTGCCACCTTCATATGTTCATTTCATCCTTGGAATCTGTGAGAACTGAAAACTCCTGATATACAGGAGGAGGTGATTGCTATTGTCCCATGTCCTGTTAATCTACCAGGGTAAAGGACTAACATGGCAAGGCCAAGTTACCTTCCCTTGCTGAGCACTGAGAATCTCCAGGTTTCTACACAAAAAGTAAATGATAATCACACACCTTTCCTTCATTTCCTTCCAAGCTAAAACCATCGACTCATCAAAGATTGATGCTGTGGACAGAGAATCTTCTGTGAGCTTGACTGCCCCACCTTTGGCTAACAAATTTAACAGCACAGTGTCTCCTGTGAAGACCAAGCAGGCATACCTCCCAGCAAATGAGGGTGAGCACTCTTTCAAATCCATACTTGAGAACAGCAGGAAGGAAAGTGTGGGTGGCATCTAGAGATTACTCCCATATTTTCAGTAGTGTTTAAGTACTGAGAACTACTGAGTGAAAAGTACTGAGTACTTCTGAAGAACATCTATGTATTCCAGTGAGTGGTTTCAGGCTTTGTTCTTACACAGCATGTTGAGAAGTTTGCCTTGGCAAGTAGATCAGTGATATGGCCACAGTCTTAACCTGGAGGCGCAGTCATCAGACAGATGTTCTAGCAGCTAAACATGTGTGTGGTTGGGGAACACTGAGGAACAATAAAGTTCCCTCTTCCCTCTTGGCTCCATACAAAGGGGATCTGTGGTTACACTGAAGCCTCAGGAGGAAGCTGGAGCTTCCTCCAGTCCATCAGAGGAATCTGCTAATCTGAGTCTCTCTGCTTCTTCCCCCAGATGCCTCCCACAATCACTCTAAAAAGCACCATGGAAATCGAGGAAAAAATGCTGGGGCCAGGCTTGCAGGTAGGTCCTTGTATCATCCAGGTGGATGAAGGTTTATCAGTAACCCCATCCTTCCCAGCAACACAGAGTTACTTCACCCTGAGTTCTGATGATGATGCTTAGAAGGGACTGAGGGCACCAAATCATCTGTTAGAAGAAGTCTTTTTATAGAGTAAACAAATCTCTCCAGGCCTGGATTTGAGGAAAAACTTCTTTACAGTAAGGGTCACAGAGCACTGGAACAGGTTTCCCAGGGGGGTTGTGGAGTCTCCTTGTCTGGAGATTTTCAAGACTCACCTGGATGCGTTCTTCTGTTACCTGTGTTAGATTATATTTAGATTATATGATCCTGCTTGGCAGGGGGGTTGAACTCGAAGATCTCCAAGGTTCCTTTCAACCCCTAATACTCTGTGATTCCGTGGGTTACAACTGTGAGTAAAATCATGCAAATGTCTTGTCCCAGCTCACCAGGAGAAATAGATACCCACTAGCATTGGAGCTTTCTCTTATACCTTCTTATTGTGTATCAGAGAGCTGCACAGTGGAGAAGGATGAATAGTAAATTGTCTTCCTAGCAAGAAAGAAAACCTTTTTGTGGCCATTTTCAATAGAGGGATACCATGCAATATAAAGCAACTGTCAGATGTTGATCTTATGGATAAATCACTTTCCTTGTTACCTGCTAGCCTTCAGGGACATTACAGGTGGTTGTTTTTTTTTTAATGGCAACTGTGGCTATTGCATAAGAATGGGGATCAGAATAGCAAACACAATTGCTTTCTGTGATATCCCTTCAGGCACCAACTGGAAGACAGCCATGCTGGTCCTCAGCCCCTTGGCATTCATTCTGGGATTAATAATACTGACACTCAACGTTCATTACAACAAGTAAGTGAGATTTGGGTTCAGTCCATTTGCCACTTTTCTGTCCAGCATTTCAAAACAAGTCTTGACCTCGGCACCCTTCCCAGTCCCATGCCTGAAGTGTCTGGCTCTGAGCACAACAGGAAAGGTGGCTCTGCTCACCTGTGATGTCACCCTTGAGGATTTCTCCTCTCAGCCACCCTGTTTCTCCCTCCCACTCACTATCCCATTCAAATACAGCTGCTAATGCTGGCTTCTCCTCTCCTACACACCTCATGCTGTCCCTGAAAGTTTATGGAATATGGGTACTGTGGTTGCTGAACAAGCTGACATTAAGAAGCAACTAAGAGACAGGCAGATACAGTTACATATCATCTTCTCTATTCTCCTAGGAAGAAGAAAATCCTCTCTGCTCTGAAGAGCTCCCCAGCCAACAGCAGCAGAGCTGACTTACGGGAGCCATCTCCCTTACGAAGGGGTCCCCAGCCCTACCTTCCACCATCTCGCTCCCCTTCCTTGAGGCATGGAGAGATCCTCATTGAGTGGAAAGATGGGACTGTCACTCCTCTGTTTGATAATGCCAATTACCAAATGGACTAGCTCCGAAATAATGGGGCTGTTGTTCCATCTTGTGGG
Organism: Ceyx cyanopectus; assembly: GCA_013401355.1. Lineage (NCBI taxonomy): Eukaryota > Metazoa > Chordata > Aves > Coraciiformes > Alcedinidae > Ceyx > Ceyx cyanopectus. The sequence goes on along the minus strand of VYZU01040322.1, from coordinate 7,523 downwards.
AGACTGTCACCACAGTCAACCTCTTCCCTAGCCTTGCTGTTTTGACAGGCAGCTGTAGGTGCTGTTTGGTTTGGGTTTTTTTAACACTTGAGAACAATCTCCTTGCACAGCACGAGATGGAAGCAAGCAGAGCAGATTGTTTGGTTTGTATAGGCACACGCTGCTTAGCTCTTCCAGGGTGGATTTAACCTGTAACAAAACCCAGATTTAGCTAATAAGGCCAAAACTCTTCCTAGATGTAACTGTCCATTGGCCTGAAATTCTGCAGTTACTGAGCATATGAGAAAGTCAGACCTTGGAGACAAGGTGTAAGGTGAAAAACACTTCTGATGATCCTTAAATTCTTTCCAAGATAAAACTGTCTGCCAAAAGACACAGAAGGTTGTCAGTTACTTTGTCAATGTGAGAACATAACTAATAAGCACTGCCTTCAGGACTCAAAAGATTAGTCTCCTCCAGATACCTGCCAAAATATTCCACCTGCTAAGTTATCAATTAAGTAACAGCAAGTCATTTTTCCAGCTTAAAAGGTAGCACCCCATTGTGCTCTCTGCATCAGTGGAAGAGGCCTGCTGAGACAGTATCTGTCTCTCAAAATATTTCCATATTTAGGACGCATTAGATTTTATTGCAACACACATTCTCTTTCTTTATATAGAGTGACAAGTAATGCTGGTAATGCTTGTTGGGGATATTACATTACCAAAACATCTTACACCAGCTTCAATCTCTGATTTCCTACAGTCCTATGAAATAGTTAATGAACGGATACACTGCTCCGATCTAGAGCACTAATAGAGGGGATTTTTATTTCTAGAAAGGAGTAAGGCACTGTTTTCAGCTTTTGCACTTCTTGTGTGAATATAATTAATTACCTATGACCATCACACTCAGTCCTGACCTTTTCTCAGTGAAACTCACAATGTCTTGGCGTTTTCCTAATATTCATGAATTTATGCTTTCCTTCTCTCTGACTTTGTGATGATGTAAATTGTAATCACAGCTATAAATCAGGAATTATGTCGATTAATACTAACACTAGGAAAAGGATGACCTGCATCAGTGTATTTGTTCACCAGAGCAAGGGAAACCATATTATAACCTGCCTCTTACTCAGACTTGAAGAACACTTTTCACTGCACCTAAATTAATTTGTTGTGCTTTTTCAGAGAAGCACGAATTTCTCTACAGTTTGATATACTTTAAGAAAGAAGTAAGGTTTCTAGGGAATGTAAAGTTTTTTTTTTGTTTTTTTTTTTTTAAAACATAGATATACAGCCTGATAAAAAGTTAACTGCCATGAGACATTATAATGAGCAAAAAGTCAAGAAAGAAAATACAAAATTTATTGGTTGGGAGCATAAAAATCACAGAGATTGGAAATAATTTTTTTTCCTAGGCAGATTATTCCATAGTGAAATACTGGAGGGTTTCCCACACACTCCTTGGGAAAGTATTTTACTAGCAGATATGGACAGAGGACAAACTCTTCATCAGCAAGCTATGGGCACAAACAACACAGTAGGAATAAAATTCTGACTTTCCCATATTTCCCCTTTAACAAATCTAAAGGATTTTTTTTCCTCTTTCAAATTTCTAAATGCATCATTTTATACACAGAATTTGTAGGAATACTATGTACATATATCACTCCACATGCACATGCAGTGCCTCACCAGGTTGTGGAGTCTCAATCTCTGGAGACACTTAAGAGCCGCCTGGATCTGTTCCTGGGTGACTTGGTCTAGGTGATCCTGCTCAGGCAGGGGGGTTGGACTAGATGATCTTCTAGGTCCCTTCCAACCCCTAGTATCTATGAATCTATGAATCTCTTGGACCGTTTCCTGCCACAATTAAGATGGTCTCCTCAAAACTCTGTCCCTGGAGCTTGGGAACACCGTGCCTGCAGTGCCACCATGCAATGAAATACTTAGTGGAGTTCAGCTACTGTTGTGCTTTCCAAAGTTTTTGTTCTTATTACTGCTGAATGGGCAGGATAGATGATTTGTAAATGACTCTCTACAATTCATACTTAATATGCTAATCTTGCTCATAAACATTAAGGCAGTGACACCATTATTTACACAACAGTGATTAAGTGGTAGCACAAGCAATAATGAAAAGATAAGACTGTGAAGCAGCACTGGCTTTTAACTGTTTTCTTCCCCTCTCTTTTACTGGTTGTCAACTTTGGGTTATTTCTCACTGGTTTACCTACATTAGATGATTGAGACCAAGTTTTCTCTCTTAAAAAGCACATCAGCTGAACACCCACCAGGAAAGACTCCAAAACAGCTGATTCTGCCTTGGGGCTGTACTTAATGACAGTGGGAGACACCTTCCATCCTCTGCTTCTAAAGCCAGCTGAAAAACAGGCAGAGCAATTGCAGTCTATGTGCTGTCAATTCTGCCAACACCTGAATGCCATGCTTGTCAAACAGTGCTCACAATCAAAGCAAAACCTGACAGCACAGTGGAGGAGCACAGAAATTTTTAATGTGTATATATACATATTAAAAACTCCCTTAGAGCACATCCTTTTTGTGGTTGCTTTTGTATGTACATATACACACAAACAAGGATGCAGTGTAAGAGGGCTTTTATAAATCACTTTATAGGAAGACAACAGGGCCGTAAGCAAGACATCATTGTCTGAGCTGTACCATCATGAATGCAGGCTGCACCAAGTGATGAGTGCTGCACAACCAGGGGAAGACAACACCGAACTGTCAGCCCAGCTTTGCTGCTCCTCTGGTATCACAGCTCTTCTCCAGGGCTGACAGGATGCTGACAATCTTTGCCTGACTCCTGCAGCAGGGAGGAAGACAAAATGGAAGCAGATGCCACTTTCTCACGCATTTACTTTGTGAGTTCCACATGGGAAGAGAAAACCACTTGTTCTCTCTCAGACCTGCCTGGGGTTACCAAAAACCTCACTCCTCACCTAAATAATTTAGTATCACTATCATGTTTTTTCAGTGTTTATGTGCCAAAACACCCAGGAGATTGTGAACCCTTACTAAATGAAGCTATTTCTGGCCTGTATCAGAAATAGTGTGGCCAGCAGGAGTAGGAAGGTGATGGTGCCCCTGTACTCAGCACTGGTGAGACCACACCTGGAGGACTGTGTCCAGTTTCAGGCACCTCAATACAGAAGAACATGGAGGTACCAGAGAGGGTACAAAAGAGCAGCATGACTGGTTAGGGATTGGAGAACATGTTGTATGGGGAGAGGCTGAGGGAATTGGGTTTGTTTAGTCTGGAGGAGGCTGAGAGGTGACCTTATTGCTCTCTACAGCTACCTGAAAGGACATTGTAGAGATGAAGGTGCTGGTCTTCTCCCTGTAACTAGTGTCAGGACAAGGGGAATGTCCACAAGTTGCACCAGAGTAAATTCAAATTAGATATGAGAAATGTCTTTAGTGAAACATTTTAGTTCTTTAGTGTCATTTCACGTCTTTTAGTTAAACATTAGAAGGGACTGCCCAGGGAAGTGGTGGAGTCACAATCTCTGGAGGTGTTCAAGGGGCAAGTAGATGTGGTACTTCAGAGCATGGTCTAGTGACCATGGAAGTGTTAGGCAGAAGGCTGGACTTGATCATGGAGGTCTTTTCCAACCTTATGATTCTATGAATATGCATAATCAGAGTACCAACAAATTCAGCTCATGCCAGTGTAAATTACAAGAGAGAGATCCCCAGGAGAGCTGATGCAGGTGAGCTCATCTGCAGCACCACAGGCCTTTGCAATCATCCAGCATGAGTATCTACAGGACAGCACTGGCAGTGCACATGGCCCTGCTGCCTATACTTGGGTGCAGGCTACAGAAACACAGATGCTGTCAATCAGATGCAAGATCACTGTTTAGCTGAGATCTTCTGTGCAGAAAATGCTGTATTAGGCAGAGAGATTTACATTTCTCAACCCCTTTACTACAGGATGGCCAAGGTGTCTTTTAAAGAGTAAAAAGGCAAAGAAAGAGGCAGAACTTGAAGTTTACCATTTAAATACATGAGCCATTTACTAAAACTCTTGGGTGGAAAATGTTTTCATAATGGTACACTGGTGATGTACATGAATTCACAACACAAACAAGACCTGAAATGATTTGTCAAGTTATCACAGCTTATAATGGAAGAGCTGGGAACAGAACTCCTGATTCCCCCTTTGAAATGTGAGGTGCAACTTCCGCAGTATAAATTGTGTTATTAAATATCTCTATATGCTCATTTTCCAAACTCTGTAGTTGTACATTAGTAAGTCAAGAAATGTTAAGTGTTTGATTTTTCAAAGAGACCTGTGGTTGTTCAGCACTTGAAAGAGAAAAAAAAAAAAAAAGAAATGCAAAAATGAGACAGGGACAGAGGAATTCTTTGTTAACTCTGGGTTTCAATCAGACAGCTGGCTCATGGTTCATCAGACCATGTGTTTTTGTTTTACCTAGAAGAGACAAAAGCACAATCTCTTTAAAAGCTCCAAATATCTTAACTGAAATTGCACTGATTTAAAAGAGAAAGCTACATTTCTGCAGCCATGTAGTTCTCCTCCCAGACTTCCCATTGTCTTTTACGAGAGCATTTATTGTCTGGAGCAGAGAAACTGATGCACTTCTTTCAACATGGCTTGCATGTCCTCATATTCTGCAAATTTGCAAGCATCCTCCAGCTTCAGCCACTGGAAAGCTTGGTGCTCATCCGAGAGCTTGACTTCAGTGTTACAGTCCTTCATTTCTGCCAGCCAGTAAATGACTGTCTTGGGCTTGCCACAGACAGGATAGTGCAGTTCTTTCTTGTACCCCTCTATGAGGGTGAGCTGGCTGGCCTGGAGACCAGCCTCCTCCTGTGTTTCCCTGAAGGCTGTCTGCAGGTCATCCTCTCCTGGGTCGACGTGGCCTGTCAAGAAGGTGAAAAAGTAAATCTCTGCGAAGGAAATTCAGATTTTGTTTATTCAGTTGCAGCTGGGAGGCATCAGGAGACAGAGGTGGGAGTACACCATAGCTGATACAGCACCACATGGAAATGGGAGAACAAAGATCGTTTTTCCAATGTCTTGATTTGTCTTTGTCTCATGGCTTTTAGGGTCTTTTGTTTATCCCACATCTTCTGAAACTCCCAGTGACCTGCCAGCACTAGACATCTTTTCTTTCCAGTCCTCCTCTCCTCTTCTGGAGCACTCCACACCCAAAATGTTCCACCTCAGATCATACTAAGGTCTGAATGCCTCATGAGCCCATTTCTTTTATCCATTTACAGGGGAGAAGGTGCATCTGTGAGTCTGGGTCCTCTCTCAACTCTTGCCTCCTACAAAAGCTTAAGGCTCAGTTCTTAAAAACTCTTAGTCATTCCAACAGCCCAGAAACAACTTGACCAGGCACCAAGGATTGACATTTAGAAGGTGGGTTTCAGTTCGGGGTATTTTTACTTCTCTCCCATACTCCCTTCTGAAAGGGGGCAAGCCTAAAAGCCAGACCTTTCACCAGCTACGTAGCTCTTCTGAGACATCATTTATTTCACATTGCGCAGAACGAGAGGTGCCATTACAAACAGTGGATAAATATAACACATCCCCAGCTGCTTGTACTGCTGTTGAGAAATGTCAGATTCGGTTTTCTCATGAAACCTCCAGACCACAACATAAATAGAACAAGCCAAGCAAGACCTCAAAAAAGCAACAAAGCAGGAGTTGGGAGGCATCAAGAAAAAAAGACACACACAAAAAAAAAAAGTTACATTTTATTTTGCCCCAGTGTCACTATTTTCTATGTAGCTGTCTGCAAATAGCCATCATTTAATCACAGAGATGATTCCTTCCACAGGGTCCCAGGTACCCCTTTAGTACTAGAACTGGGGTATGCAGGAAGCTCATTTTGCTTTCCTAACAGGCCTCACTTCTTTGCGTATCAGAAGCTTAAAGATCTCTTAACAAAGTGACATAATCTCAAATGCAAAATACACTTCTATTTCAAGCAACTGTGCAGAAAACAGCAGCTGATGTTGACATCTCAGTTATTTGAGCTCAAATACACTGGAGCTTTAAGTAAAAATATTTTTTTTTCCCCCTAAATCCCAGCACTGTCAAAAAAAGAGACTGCCTGGCTTTCAAAGTGTGTATTTCCACAGCTGGCATTTACTACTAATAGTTGAGAGACATAATCCACTTGGCCTTTCCCAGCTGTAGTACTTTTACAGTACCCACAGCAAATGCCCACAGAACATCCATGAACAGCAAGAAATCGCTATTTTTAATGACAGTCATGATTCATAGTCTACTAACGTGCAAGGAGGTGAGGCAGCAATAAGCTGGAGGGCTGAGATTTGGTTTCAACTCAAAGGACAGCAGTGCCACCTCCTGCTCTCCAGCAGAGGGAAAGGCAATCACCTCACCCTACTGTTGATGAACCTCAAGTCTAGGATCAGTAACTTTGTTACACTGGGTGGAAAAGGGACTGCTGGCAGCACCTCAGATCACAGCTTCCAGATCCCTTAGCACTGATGCATTTCCAACATGCTGAGGAGGAAACATGAACCCTCCATCCCTTCCCAACAGCCTCACCTAGGGCAAAGGCACAGATAAAGACCACATGAGAGCATCCAGGCAAGTCCAGTTTAATCCCATCAGGGTTGTGGCTGCCTAAGTAACTTATATAATACCAACATACAGCTGTAGCTGTAAATTGTGTGCTCCTGAAGATGATTACAAGGTCTCATTCTGGTTCCTGCCAGAGTAAATCCATGGCTGCACCATATAAGAGTTAATATTTCTGCATCACACAACCTGAGGCTGCCATTGAAGGCCACTCCTATTGCAGAGACTATATAAGGTAATAGCTCCCGTTCATTTATTGACCTTAAATCTGTACCAAGCCACCATTAAAGGCTGTCATCAGATTAGGGCTTTTGGTCTATAAAACCTTACATAGCATGCTGAAGAAGGTGATTCTGCCCCTCTGTTCTGCTCAGGTGAGACCCCCACCTGCAGTGCTGTGTCCAGCTCTGGAGTCCTCAGCACAGGAAAGACACAGACCCATTGCAGCAGGTCCAGAGGAGACCCGCAGAAATTATCAGGGGGATGGAACCCCTCTTTTGTGAGGACAGGCTGAGAAAGTAAGGGTTGTTCAGCCTGGAGAAGGCTCTGGGGTGACCTTATTGCAGCCCTTCAGTGCTTGAAGGTGTTCTGCAAGAAAGAACCACCGACTTCTTAGCAGGTCCTATTGTGACAGAACAAGGGTCAGTGGTTTGAAACTAAAACAGGATGGATTCAGACCAAATAAAAGGAAGACTTTTTTTTACCATGAGGGCAATTAAACACTGTCCCAGATTTCCCAGAGAGGTGGTTGATGCCCCATCCCTGGTAATGTTCCAGAGCAGGTTTGGACAGGGCTCTGAGCAACCTGCACTAATTGCAGGTATCCCTGCTCACTGCAGGGGGGTTGGACTAGATGACCTTTAAAGGTGCCTCCCAACCCAAACCATTTGATGATTAAATCATTTTGAGTGTGTGAGATGTGGGAATTCAGACACATG